>CM051383.1:6331920-6456920 GCA_028015245.1 Cardamine occulta | reverse complement strand
TTTAGGGAGTAATTAGTAGACTATGCAGAGTAACTAGCAGACTTTGCAAAAATCTGGCAGACTTTGCGGATATCTAGCAGACTCTACAGAAGAATTGGCAAACTTTGCATATAATTGCCAGACTGCAGATATTGGGCAACGTCTACAAGCATTTGGTAGAATCTTCGAGCATTTGGCAGAGTCTGCGAGCATTTGACAGAGTCTACAAGCATTTGACAGAGTCTGCGAACATTTGATAGACTTTACGAGCATTTGGCAGACTCTGTGAACATATAACAAAATCTACAAATATTTGGCAGACTCTATGAAGATATAACACTCTGCGGACATCTGAAAAACTTTGCTAATATTTGGCAGACTTTTGTAATGATTTTTAAGTTTTAAAAAAAAAAATTATTCTTTAACTTAATCAAATATTTTAAGTAAAAATAACAATTAAAAATCCAGTTTTAATTATAAATATGAATTAAAAATAATAAATAATTAAAATGATAATTTATTAATAATTTCTTTTCAAAAAAATTTATTAGTTAGAAATGACAGTTTTGGTATTATGGATATAAAATAATTATAAAGTATGTTTTAGGTTTTTTATGTTTTTATTTTACTAATGTTTAAATTATTTAGGTATAAAATAATTTAGTTACATAAATTTTAAATATATTTATGATAAAACTCACATGGAATTATCAATTTTGAAAGGCTTATTTACCATTTTTTTAAACAATCAAAAAGATAATTTTGAAATTATGAAATTTGTTAGAGAATAAGTAAGTTATGTAGGCAATAAAAGTTAAAAGAGGTTATACTAGCTATTTAAAAGAAAAAATGGGTTATAATAGGCTAATTTCTCTAAATATTATTACTTGGATTAATGTCTCAATTAAACCCAACCAATAGTATGAAGACATTATAAAAACTTTTGTAGATTTTTTTCTTCCACTAAAACCATAAGAATCATATATATGTAAATATATATCAATAACTTTAAATTTCTGTAGATAATATCACAGGTTATTTTAATAAAATCACGGGTAAATTTAAAAGTCACATATTTTTTTTTAATAGTATCAATGGTTGTTTTATAAGTACATAATGAAAACAATACCAAAAAAAATAAAAATAATATTTAACATAATATTTATAAATAACATAACTACAAATCACTTAAACAACATCATTACCAACTTCATAATAAAAAATTTAGATGTGCATTTTGGCGGGAAAACTGCATATATTCATTTTAGTGAAAAAATTAAAAATTCATATTTTGTCAGAAAAACTAATAGATTGTAAAAATTGGTTAATTTTGTTTAATTCAATTTTAAAAAGTTTGTTTAGTTGGTTTAATTAAGATATTGATAGGTCAAATGAGTTAACCATGAACCCATTTGACCCATAAACCCATTTAACCATCAACTCTTTTGACCCATCAACCTATTAGGGTCAAGATTTACAATCTATTATGGTTAGATTGGGTCATACCCATGACGCATGACCCATTTTGACACTCTTACTTACACAACTACAAACAAATTCATAATTTTTATATCTTAATCTTAGAATACTTTCAACAACTACAAAACAAATTACTAATATTAAAATTTCATCTTTTTAGAAAAAACAAATTTTCCCAAAAACAAATATTTGTATGCGTTGTAGCGCGAATCCAACACTAGTTTACCTTTTTATTTAGTCATCAAGTTAATCATATTTAAACCATATGTTTTTATCTTAATGTATTTATAAAATATTTAAACCATAGATTATAAAATTACTTATTAAAAAAGTTCCACTCATATTTAAACCATATATTATAAAATTACTTATACAATAAATTTCCACTACTATTTAAACCATATATTATAATCTCAATATATTTATTAAATATTTTAAAATAATAGATTTTATATATAAGTTATTACTTAAAATAATATAAATTAAATGATATTTTTCCGTTTGACGTCAAAAATAAATTATTTACAATGACAAGTATTTACTATCCTATAAATTAAGCTATATCTCTATAAAACTAAAATGTAAATATTTATATGGAAATATATGAAGCTTAATATCTTTTTATTTTATAAATCACAAGTCACTTGGCAAATAAAAATCTGCCAGATAGATTTGGTATTTAAATTTAAATCCCATTAAAAAGTTTGAAAAACAAAAATCAGATAGACATTGAAAATAAGGAAAAGATATGTAAAATAAAAATAAAAAGATATGTTCTTCTAACAATATATTCGTTCAAAATCCTACACCCCATAAATTTGCTCCCACTACCACCAAGTTTAAAATAAAATAAAAATTGCACATGAATTTTGCGTTTGATTTCAGGGAACTAGTTTAAATTTCTTTTATAATATATCAGCTTATTTCATACCTAGATAAGAATGCAAAAAATGAAAAAAAAAAAAAAAAAAAAAAAAAATGGGTTTCATGGGTCTCTAACTATTCCCCGTTTCCCCCTTCATCTCCATTACCATTTTACTGATGAACTTACTTGAAACCTTTTATACTCTCTTCCACACATAGTAAAAATCCGGATAATATTCTGGTCGGTTAACTCATTCCAAAATTTTGGGTCAAGGTGGCATCCGGATTTAACATTTAGTCAAAGTCTGGATAATTTTCTTAGCAGTTAACTCATTCCGAAATATTTGATCAAGGGGGCATCCATATTCGATATGTAGTCAAAAGTCCGGATAATTTTCTGAGCTGTTAACTCATTTTGAAATTTTGGATCATGGTGACATCCGGATTCGACACGTAGTCAAAGTTCATATTCGATAAGTAGTCAAAGTCTGGATAATTCCTAAGCGGTTAACTCATTCTGAAAGTTGGGGTCTAAGCGACGTCCGGATTCGACACGTAGTCAAAGTCCGGATAATTTTCTGAGCGGTTAACTCATTCCAAAATTTTGGGTCAAGGCAGCATCCGGATTTAACACGTAGTCAAAGCCCGTATAATTTCCTGAGCGGTTAACTCATTCTAAAATTTTGGATCATGGCGACGATCGGTTTTCACACGTAGTCAAATTCCAGATAATTTCCTAATCGATTAACTCATTCTAAATTTTGAATGGCGGCATCTGGATTCGACACGTAGTCAAGGTCCGGACAATTTTCTGAGCGGTTAACTCATTCCGAAAGTTCAAGTCTAGAGGGCGTGCAAATTCGACACATAGTCAAAGTCCGGATAATTTCTTGAGCGGTTATCTCATTCTGAAAGTTTGGGTCTAGGTGATGTCCAAATTCGCTATATAGTCAAAGTCTAAATAAATTTCTGATCGGTTAACTCATTCCAAAATTTTGGGTTAAGGCATCATCCGGATTTAATACGTAGTCAAAGTCCGGATAATTTTTTGAGCAGTTAACTCATTCCGAAATATTTAATCAAGGTGGCATCTAGATTCGACACGTAGTCAAAGTCTGGATAATTTTCTGAGTGGTTAACTCATTCTAAAAATTTTGGATCATGGCGACGTTCGGATTCGACACGTAGTCAAAGTCCAGATTCGATAAGTAGTCAAAGTCCGGATAATTTCATTAGTGGTTAACTCATTCAGAAAGCTGGGGTCTAGGCAACATCCGGATTTGACACGTAGTCAAAGCCCGGATAATTTCCTGAGCGGTTAACTCATTCCGAAACTTTAGGTCAAGACGGCGTCTGGATTTAACACATAGTCAAAGTCTGGATAATTTTCAGAGTAGTTAACTCATTCCAAAATTTTAGATCATGGCATTGACCGGTTTCGACACGTAGTCAAAGTCTAGATAATTTCCTAAGCGGGTAACTCATTCTAATATTTTGAATGGCGGGATCCAGATTCGACACCTAGTCAAAGTGCAGATAATTTCTTGAACGGTTAACTGATTCCAAAAGTTCTGGTCTAGACGGCGTTTGGATTCGACACCTAGTCAAAATCCGGACAATATCTTGAACAGTTAAATGATTCCAAAAGTTCTAGTCTAGACGGCGTCTAGATTTGACACATAGTCAAAATCCAGATAATTTTCTAAGCGGTTAACACATTCTAAAAGTTTCGGTGTAGGCGACGTCCGGATTCGACAATAAATCAAAGTCCAGATAATTTTCTGATCGGTTAACTCATTCCAAAATTTTGGGTGAAGGCGGCATCCAGATTTAACACATAGTCAAAGTCTGGATAATTTTCTGAGCGGTTAACTCATTCCAAAATTTTGGATCAAGGCGGTGTCCAGATTTGACATGTAGTCAATGTCCGGATAACTTTTTGTGCGGTTAACTCATTCTGAAATTATGGATTGATGCGGCCTCCAGATTCAACACATAGTCAAAGTCCATATAATTTTCTGAGCAGTTATCTCATTCTGAAATTTTTGGTCTAGGCGACGTTCGGATTCGACACGTAGCCAAAGTCCAGATAATTTTCTGATCAGTAAACTCATTCCAAAATTTTGGGTCAAGGTGGCGTCCTAAATTAACACATAGTCAAAGTCCGGTTAATTTTTTAAACGGTTAACTCATTCCAAAATATTTAATCAAGGCAGCATCCAAATTCGATACGTAGTCTAAGCCCGCATAATTTCTCGAGCGGTTAACTCATTCTGAAATTTTGAAATTTTCTGAGTGGTTAAATTTTTTCGAAATCTTGGGTCAAGCCGGCGTCCAGAGTTAACACGAAGTCAAAGTCTAGATAATTTTCTAAGAAGTTAACTCATTCCAAAATTTTGGATCGAGGCGGTGTCCAGATTTGACACGTAGTCAAAGTCCGGATAATTTTTTGTGCGGTTTACTCATTTTGAAATTTTGGATTGATGCGGCGTCCAGATTTGACACGTAATCAAAGTCCATATAATTTTCCTGAGCGGTTATCTCATTCTGAAAGTTTGGGTCTAGGCAACGTCTGGATTAGACAGATTGTCAAAGTCCGGATAATTTTCTGATCGGTTAACTCATTCTAAAATTTTGGGTCAAGGCGGCGTCCGGATTTAACACGTAGTCAAAATCCGGATAATTTTTTGAGCGATTAACTCATTCTGAAATTTTGGATCATGGCGACGTCGGGATTCGACATGTAGTCAAAGTCCGAATAATGTTTTTGAGTGGTTAACTCATTACGAAATTTTGGGTCGAGGCGGTTTCTATAGTTAACACGTAGTCAACATCCAGATAATTTTCTAAGCTGTTAACTCATTTCAAAATTTTGGATTGAGGCACTGTCCAGATTCGACACGTAGTCAAAGTCTAGATAATTTCCTGAGCAGTTATCTCATTCTGAAATTTTGGATCAAGGCGGCATCCAGATTCGACACATAGTCAAAGTCCGGATAATTTTCTGAGCGGTTAACTCATTCCAAAGTATTTGACCAAGGCGGCATCCAGATTCAACACGTAGTCAAAATCCGGATAATTTCCTGATCGGTTAACTCATTCCAAAATTTTGGGTCAAGGCGGCATCCGGATTTAACACGTAGTCAAAATCCGGTTAATTTTCTGAGCGGTTAACTCATTCTGAAATATTTAATCAAGGCGGCATCCAGATTCGACACGTAGTCAAAGTCCGGATAATTTTTTGAGCGATTAACTCATTCTGAAATTTTGGATCATGGCGACGTCCGGATTCGACATGTAGTCAAAGTCCGAATAATGTTTTTGAGTGGTTAACTCATACGAAATTTTGGGTCGAGACGGTGTCTAGAGTTAAGACGTAGTCAACATCCAGATAATTTTCTAAACTGTTAACTCATTTCAAAATTTTGGATTGAGGCACTGTCCAGATTCGACACGTAGTCAAAGTCTAGATAATTTCCTGAGCAGTTATCTCATTCTGAAATTTTGGATCAAGGCGGCATCCAGATTCGACACATTGTCAAAGTCCAGATAATTTTCTGAGCGGTTAACTCATTCCAAAGTATTTGACCAAGGCGGCATCCAGATTCAACACGTAGTCAAAATCCGGATAATTTCCTGAGCGGTTAACTCATTCTGAAATTTTGAATCATGGCGACATCCGGATTTGACACATAGTTAAAGTCAAGATAATTTTATGAGCGGTTAACTCATTCCAAAATTTTGGATCAAGGCGGCGTCTAGATTCGACACTAGTCAAAGTCCGGATAATTTTCTGAGTGGTTAACTCATTCAGAAATTTTGGATCGAGGCGGGATCTAGATTCGACACATAGTCAAAGTCAGGATAATGTTCTAAGCGGTTAACTCATTCTGAAATATAAGGTCTTTGTACCGGGTTACAGGTTTATGATTCTGTGTTTATGGGCGTTTTTATGATTTTTTTGCTGGCATTTAGTTTTGAGTTAATAGTTTATAATTTAAAATTTAAAGTATAGACTATAAAATATATTTTAATTTATTGTATTTGCCTTGAACTGACTTTTATGTCACCGCTGGTAAATGTTGAGCTTAATGTTGCTTGAAGTTGATCCGCATCAACAAGATCTTTCTGAATTCTGCAATGGAGAATGATGAATTTTAGAAGTTAGTTATTAATATCATGGAATGAAGGGTTTCCATACTGTTCCATCTGCAAGACTGCAAGTCATTGAGTTTGTACAGTTCCATATTTTTTTTTCTTCATCTATAGGCATTGAACTTCAGTTTAGATGATGAAAACACCGTAAAGTAACACAGCAACAAGGACCAAAGAAAAGGATTTTAGTTGTTTGCTAACCTAGATGCCTTCAACTCTCATCCACAGACTTTTTCAGCTTCTCATAATTGGATTGGACTTTGCTACGGTCTTTTATGTTCATCAATCAACTAAGCAAAAAGAAAGAAAGGATGGCTCTATGACTTTTATCCAAATAGTATCTAGATAACAGATATAAGAACAGTTCAAAACCTTTTGTGTTTTTGTTCTGTAGCAATGAAAGAAAAAAATTCGAAACCAACATATTGCAGTTCTGGTAAGTGCTTATGAAGCAGTAGCAGCTGGAGCTGCATCGGTTGCAGTTACACTTGTGGGCTCTGGACTGCAAAATGCAAATAAAGTACAGCAAATTAGCAAAAGCAGGAAATAGAGAAGAGGTCCAAATTGAGGTAAATCAATGTGAGAGTACGGCTTGGAACTCACACTGTGACAGTTGGAGCAGAAACCTGAGGTGCAGGTATTGTCTATAGAGGCTGAGCCTAAGAATACAATCAATTCTATTAGATAAACTAAAAGTATGATCTAGATATGCTACTTTGTTTCTTTCCACTAGCAAATAATAAGCCTGAAACACCAGATTAACCATAGAAAAATACATGAAAAAATTATTACCGGAGTAGGATCTGGTGCAGATGCAGTCGATGCCCCACTTGAAGAAACCTTGGACTATATTTCATCAAGATAATACCAACGATACAAAAAGTTATCATCTTGTTACTAATACCAATACCAAAACAAAGCTACGGACCCAAATCATACACTATGAAAGAAACATCACCTTGGAAAACATGATAAAAATGAAACTGTTCTCAACAACAATGTACTCTCATTCTTAAGAAAATTTCCTTGGCGGATCAGCATCTGCTGAGCAGTGGGGTAAAGTATGTGCCATGAATAGTTTCTATAGTATCAGCGACCTAAGATGAGATAACCAAAACATTAATACACATTTCAATATATTATATCAAACATAACATCCAGTCACATATTACATAAAACTTAACCAACAAACCATATAGTATACACGTTTCCATGTAGCAAGTGCCTCAAAGCTAAGAAAATCCATGAAACACATCTACAGATGAAACTCAGATGCGATCCTAAGTATGATTAACACTAACATAATCTCAGAATAAATAGCAAAATCAGAGCCAAAATAGTCGGATTCATGATGTGAAAACACGAAACCAAGATCATATACACTAGGAACAGTCCATAAAGTTAATTCCCAAACCATACAATCACTATACTTACCAACTCACACAATAGAAGAGAAGAATCGAATTCAAGAAATCAGCATTCAGCGGGTTTAACTTCGATCTCGGAGTTCCGTCTCCTTGAGAGTCTTGACGAAAATCTTAATCGTTCTAGGAAAAAAAGGTTAAGAGAGAAGTATAGAGAGAGACAGCTTTTGGGGGTAATGAGTAATCTTACATATCATATCACCAACGATTAATAACATAAAATAAAATTTGTATAAACTCACATCACGCGTATACGATTAGGAGACTATTGTGATTTTTCATCCGTTGGATTGAAAAAAAAGCATGGGATGCGGTGGAGATGTATACAGGGAATTATAAACTCCTCCTAACTGCCTAAGATCAATTGAAATTACTGCTTCCTCGTATTAATTTTGGGTGTATCTTTTTATAATCATTTTGGCATGCGATTTTTACTCAATGAGTAGTCATCGTTACATAACATAAGCTTTTTAAGTTTTAAGGAAAAATCATAATTACAAAAAATTTATAGCACTTTACTCTTACTATTGAAATTTTTTTTTTACATATAACATTTTATAAATACATTTAAGAAAATGTCTAAAATAAACTATCTAATTACAGTAATTGCCACTCAATTTTCCACTTTCTAAAATAAATTCTTAATTGAAAAGGATACGTTATTCTAGAAAAGATTTAATTTCATTTTCAATTCAATCCTACACTTATACATGTCAAAATGGGTCGTCCATGTCCATAACGGCCCGTCCATTATTGTCCAGTTCTATTGTGGACAAATCTTGTCCGTGTCCATAAACGCCCAAGACCATAAACATCCAATCCCATTAATGCCCATGTAAAAATGGGTTGTCCATGGGCTAATAGGTTTTGGCGAAAATTTGTGTTTTCGTATTTTTTTTTGCGGAAATTGTGTTTTTCGTGTTTTTTAGCAGGAAAATGTGTTTTAACATTTTTTGCGAAAAAATTGATTTTGCCCTAGATTTTTGTAGCCCATGGACCGCCCATTGTCCAACGGTGTCTGTCCAATTTTGTCTGTGGACTAAATTGGGCGTAGACCATTTTAGTCCGTTTCGTAAATGGGCTGTCCAAAGACAGTCCATACTTAATTGGACATGGACAAACTACGGGCGACCTGCCCATTTTGACACCTATAATTACATCAACCTGATCCATCAATTTGAAACAACTTTGCACTTTTAAATCTGAACGTCACAACACATCTAAGCGAAAACTTCACCTGCAATTGAAAATAAGACATCACAGGCTATATTAGTTAAGCTAACTAAAGCAAATTATACAGAAACTATTCTAAGAAATCAATCTCAACATGGAAGTTGAAGCAAAAAATTCTCAGAATGATTGTACAGGAAACAGAACCAAAAAATTACAGTGATTTTTTCAACCACAGTAAATTCTGGATGCTGCAAAAAACGAAATAGAAATATGAGAAACCTATTCCTAAACTCGATAAAGACTTAAAATACATATGGAATAAAGGAGTAAAACCCTCAAAAATCACAACACATCAATAAGTCTGCGATAAAGACATTTAAGTCCTCCGAGCCGGGCAGTGGCAGACCCACGGATAGAGAAGGGGGGTCAATTGACACCCCTTAAATATATATATGAAATTTTTTGTTGGTTATTCAACAAAGAACGGTGGCTCTACTAGTTGGTTATAGGTAGTTTGACCCCCCCCCTCCCAAAACCATGTTCGATTCTATGTTCTGCCCACTATTTATTTTCAAATTTCTGATTATTGGGCCATAGCCCATTGTTCAAGAGAAATATATCAGTTCTTTAATAAAATTGATCCCCCTAAAAATATTCTCTGGGTCCGCCACTGGAGCCGAGCAGTAGCTCGTAGGACTTAGGGTGGGGGCAAATGTTTCTACCGGATTCCGAACCAAAGGACCCACTCTCTCATAATGTGACACGTGTCCGCCATCTCATCAAGGTAAAGAAAATATAGCTCAGTTCAGAGTGATCAAGATAGGCAAACTGATAAAGAGTTTGAGAGAACAAACCAGAGTCCGATGAATAATAGAGATTCGCGGAGAGAAGGCGCAAGCAGAGCGGAGGAAGTTCACGAAGCAGTGTAAACCCGTGAGCTAAGGGAGAAGTCATTCAAAATTCAAGGTGTTACGACATTCAAAACTAAATCAAAATCGACGTATTAAAAGAAAATCGTATAATTGATTAGGAATTATTTGTAATATTTAAGCCTAGAATCATGTATAAATATAGACTTCTATAACCGTGTAAAGGGGTTGATCTTTTTTCCAAGAGCATAATAATAACAATACAAGTTTACACATTTTTCTTTTAGCAACTCATTTCTACTTTACATTTTATTTGAGTATTTTCATATTCACTTAAAAATTCAACATCGTATTTTTAATGTTGGATCCTGTATCCACAAACCCGATCTAGGACTCCGCCGTCGCAGACACAGAAAGAAGAAGCCGGAAGAGATAAAGCAGGTAAAGGGGGCTCCCTTTCCCCACGGCGATGAGAGCCACCACTCACTGGAAAGGGAGACCGAAAGCCTTCCTTTTTCGCCGCCGAGGGTTTGTCTTCTTCTTTTGTTTCGCGGCTTTCGCCGCTGCTCAAAGGCTGGCATCCTTACTTATCTTAATTGGGGACTAACATAATCAATTTTTACCAAATTAAAAGTTGAAATATAACCATTTTTATGACGGTGAAAACTGTTGATGATGAAGAAATACGACTGTGACGAACATAAACTACACATAGATATACGATGAAGAGAGAGAAATTGGACCGTCGAATTTAATGTAGAAGGAGATACAAATTGAAATTGCTAACAATTTAGAAGGACAAAAATCCATTAATTTTTTTTTCTAATAATCAAAAAAGAATTTGAATGATTTATTTTATCTAAAACCCAATTGATTTTATTTTTAAAACATATATTTCTCTTTAAATTATTATTAAGATTTTTTGAACTTATTTTAGTAAATTAATATTAATCTTTAAAGATATAACAAATACAGTAGAACCTCTATAAATTAATACTCGATAAATTAATAACCTCTCTAAATTAATAAATTATCCCAGTCCCAAGTTGGACCGGTGTAATAATTGACACATTTCGATAAGATAGTAAGATAATAATTTTGTTGAAATCTCTATGTAAATATATGGTCTCATTAATAACATAAATTAATAATCATATAAATTTATTTTATATATAAGATATTTTAGTGAAATATGATTTTAATGTTATTTATTTATTTGTAAATTTATAATTTTGTTGGAGTTTATCTCTATTTTTTTTAAAATATCAAAAATATATGATATTATCTTCTCAAATTGCATCAAAAATTATTAAAAAAAATTATATATGTGATAATTATTTTCTAATGTGTAAATGCATTAAAACACATCAAAGTATTATCTTCATTTTTCTATTATATAATATTTTTTAATTTGGAAAAATTCTCTATAAATTAATAATTATTAATTTATCGAGTAATTAATATTTTTTATAAATTAATAAAATTATCCGGTCCCAACATTATTAATTTATAGAAGTTTTACTGTAGAAGTTATTTAAAAAAAAATAAGCCATTTTCCTAAAATTTCTCATAAAAAAATTTAGATGAGTTTTGAAAATTTTATCCTAACAGCATCTCCAACCCACTTTTATTTTTTACATCAAAACTCTATAACCCTTGCGGTATTTGCGGTTTTGAATAATACTCTGACACAGTATTCAAACGTTAAAATGAAGTAAAAAAAAGTCATAACAGACTGGTTAGGTTGCCGTTACAAATAAAAACGGACAGCTGTAAGTAGCTTTAGACCCAAATTTACTTCAGTCAAGTCCCCAAAAAGTCTTCTCTTTTTTCTTTATGTTTATTAAAATAAAAATAAATAAATATTCTTGGCCTAACATTTTGTCTTCTCTTAATTCTCAGTCTCCTCCATTGTTCCTCGTCTACATCTCCCGACGTCTCTCCCCTTCCGGTGAGTCCTTCTCTTTGGTTCTCTGCTCCGATCTGTTGTATTCACTCTCAGTTTCTTCTTCCCTGAGTCAGAAAACCAGAGTAACTTGCATAATCGAGTTGTTAAAGTTCAAAGCTAAGTTTGAAAAATTGATGTTAGATATTTAGATTTAATTTAATATCTATCTATTTTCTGTATGTGTTTTAAAGATTTTCTGTTTTTTATATAGTTTCTGATTTGACTAATTTGCTGGAATTTCTAGGGATTTTGATCAAACAAATTTGTGTTTTTGGTAGTAAATTCAAATTCAGAGTTGTATCTATTTTTCCATTGAATTTGGGTTTTTTTTTTCGCTTCGTGTTACTCTCTATTGGTTTTGATAAATTAATTTGGGTATTTTGGGTTTTTCTAGGTTAAATTCAAATTCAGAATTATACAACTATGATGGATCACTACAATTGCAAAAGTTAAGATGTTCTTGATTATGATTCTTGAATTTATAGTTTAGTTTTTAATTGCAGTTTGGTTTTAACATTGATGGGAACTTCGTCTGGTTCAAATCATCCTCACCAAATGTTACCTCCACGTCAGCAACTACGCACCGGAGGGCTTGAAACAGCTCTTTCACTAGTCTCTTCAGATCAAGAGCCACGCGAGTCACCAACCGAAAGTGCGAGTTCTCAAGAAACATGGCCACTCGCTGACGCTGTTACGGCCAAAAAGACGGTGAAAAATCAAAAGACCGAGTCTGAATCTCAGGAACAATACACTGTGAGGCACCATGTGTCTAATGCAGATAAGGTATCGATTCGGGACATAGCTAGGGAAAGAGTTGAATTAGTCGCTGAGAGAATGCATCGGTTACCGGATGAGTTTTTTGACGAGTTAAAGAACGGTCTTAAATCGGTTCTTGATGGAACTGTATCTCAGAGCGTAGATGAGTTCATGTTTTTGCAGAAGCTTCTTCAGAGCAGGTCTGATTTGAGTTCTGTAACACTTGTTAGAGCTCATCGGGTACAGCTTGAGATTCTCGTAGCGATAAATACTGGAATCCAAGCGTTTTTGCATCCAAATATTAGTTTGTCTCAGACATCTCTAATCGAGATTTTCGTGTATAAGAGATGTAGAAACATAGCTTGCCAAAATCAATTACCTGCGGATAATTGTTACTGTGAGATATGCGCTAACAGGAAAGGATTTTGCAACCTTTGTATGTGTGTGATCTGTAACAAATTCGATTTTTCGGTTAATACTTGCCGTTGGATTGGATGCGACTTGTGTTCACACTGGACTCATACAGATTGTGCTATTCGAGATGGACAGATCACTACTGGATCGTCTGCTAAGAATACTTCTGGTCCTGGAGAAATATTGTTCAAATGTCGAGCTTGTAATCGCACGTCAGAGCTGTTGGGTTGGGTTAAAGATGTGTTTCAGCACTGTGCACCAAACTGGGATCGAGAATCTTTGATGAAAGAGCTTGACTTTGTTAGTAGGATATTCCGCGGAAGCGAAGATCAACGAGGTAGGAAACTGTTCTGGAAGTGCGAAGAGCTTATCGACAAGATTAAGTGTGGTTTGGCTGAAGCAACAGCTGCTAAATTAATATTAATGTTTTTCCAAGGTAATTGATTTTTTTTTGTTTTATGAAGAAACATTACTCTGTCTAATCTAACCCTTTTCGTTACCGTGTCACTGAAGAGATCGAATTAGACTCTTCGAAGAGCTTTGAAAATGGAGAAGGCGGACGTCTGATGGCACCACAAGATGCATGCAACCAAATCGCTGAAGTTGTGCAGGAGACACTGAGGAAAATGGAAATAGTAGCCGAGGAGAAGATGAGGATGTTCAAGAAAGCACGGATGGCTCTCGAGACATGCGATAGAGAGCTCGAAGACAAAGCCAAGGAAGTATCAGAACTGAAAGCGGAGAGGCAGAAGAAGAAACTTCAGATAGATGAGCTAGAGAGAATCGTGAGGTTAAAGCAAGCAGAGGCAGACATGTTCCAGCTTAAAGCTAACGAAGCAAAGCGGGAGGCTGAGAGGTTGCAGAGGATCGTACTAGTGAAAATGGATAAGTCTGAGGAGGAATATGCAAGTAACTATCTAAAACAGAGGCTGAGCGAGGCTGAAGCTGAGAAACAGTATCTGTTTGAGAAGATTAAGCTGCAGGAAAATTCGAGGGTGGCATCACAGAGTAGTGGCGGTGCAGGAGATCCGTCACAGGTGTTGATGTACTCGAAGATTCGTGATCTGCTTCAAGGTTACAATCTCTCGCCTAAGGTAGATCCGCAATCGAACGAGCGTCATCCTTTCAGATCCAATCCTTGAAGGCTTCCTCTCTTATATATATGTAGTTTTAATATCCTAAAATTTTCATCACTTTGTTTTGTTAAACGAGTGCTTACAAGCCTTAATATGGACTCGTATTGTCTAATTTGTGTGTTCTCACTTTGTTGATATGAAGTTTGTATTTCTATTTACTGATCAGTTTCTTTATATTTGCTATTGTCATACCGGAAAATTTGTGATCTCTATAAAATTAAAAATAAAAAAGTATTCGTTCCTGTTGCCCAAACGAATTTTTAATAGCATTTAAATGAAATATTTTCAACTTTACATCCAAACAATATTTTCAAGTTATTTTGAATGATTATATAATTAATAAAAAGTTTAGATTTTTTTCTCTATATGTTATGATTCAAATTTTTAAAAACAAATATATATTATTCAATTGATGAAGAAAAAATTTGTGATCTACACTCCACATAGACTAAAATATTTAGGCAATAATTCAGAGACATAGTATTAAAAAGACCAAAATGATTCTAAATACGAATGAACAATAAGCTTTATTTATCATGCTTTCAAATTTATAAGTTTTATTCGGTTTAATAAGGTTTTAATTAAACCAATTTAAACTTTTAAAATATATAAATATTTAAAATCTGGAAATTTTTTATAATATTAATAATAGTTAACTCTATAAAAATTATGATATATTAATAATATTTAAACTCTATGAAAGTTTTTAAAAACTAATAATATTTAAACTCTATAAAATTTTAAAATATATAGAAAATAGGACTATTTAAAAGAAAACTTTGGAATTGACCCAAATTATATGTCTTTAAATAAACGGTTGGTTAAAAAATAAATCATAATCATTAATATTTTGAAAAAGATGTTTAAGGAACCAAAAATATTTTGTATTTCTTTTAAATACTTTGAAATTGACCCAAATTATATTTCTTTTTAAATGAAATTAAATTTCTTAAATATTTGATTTACATAGACATATTTTTGTTTAAATATTAAGTCATCAAGATCTTTGAATTAAATAATTAATATATTAAATAAATATATATATATATATATCAACTAAACAAAATTTAACTTCATAACTACATTTTTTGTAGGACGAATGGAGTATGAAAGATTTTGAATCTGATAGATTTTAGTAGTGCTGAAAATCAGAAACAAAACAGATTTTGGATGTGAACTATCACTCATGAGTTTTTACAAAGAACAGAGGCGATACTAAATAGATGTCATAAAATACTTTTTTCTTTTTATTTGGACGAACAGACAAAATAATTTATACTATTTTTGTTGACAAAAAAAGTACCCCCTTTTGTTCACTATATGGGATATTTTATAGATTTTTTTCTGTTTCAATTTATTTGATTTTTCAAGTTGCTATGAACAAATTAAATATATTTCATTTTTGCGACCATTAAATTCTGCAACATGTTTATATGATTAGTTGAATTATTTATACTATTTTTAATATAAAATGAGTAAGAAAAGTCTTATTTATTATAGTTGATTAAATTTTGTGCTTTTAAATGAAATATCATATAAATTGAAACCCAGTAAGTATAAATAAGTTATGACGTCCCATATTTCTATTTATTTGATAGGATATTCAAAAACTAAATAAATATTTCATAATTCTCATGCTTAACATTAAACAGAACAGAATTCATTTGATATCTTATTATAATATAAGCAAGCTTATTTCAAAACACTGAAATATAGAAGAGCTTTAATTCATCACTTTTTTAACATAATCCTATATTTCTATACTATTAAAATTGAAGTATATTTGAGTTATCATTGCTTCCAAACATCTATTCACTTATCCCTACATCCAAACAATCTTTATATCTAATAAAAATAAATATTAAAAGATTTTATTAGTATGAAAACTAACATTAATTTCAAATTTTCTCAAATCTCTCTATCCAATTTAAACCAATATACTTGAAAAATATGAATCTCCTTACACCTTTATTTGATATTATTTTTAAATTATTTTGAATTGTTATATAATATATAATTAATTAAATTTTAGATTTTTTTCTACATATGTTGTGATTGAATTTTTAAAAATGGACATAAAATACTCAATTGATGAAGAAAATATTGTGTTTGCTCAATATCCTACTTCGGCTAAGATTTTTGATAAAAAAGTTTCAAAAATTATATATATTTAAACTTTAAACTCTATGAAACATTTAAAAATTTCATAATATTTTTCTATATATGTTGTGATTCGAAATTTAAAAAACAAATATAAAATACTCAATAATGAAGAAAATATTGTATTTGTTCAATATCCCACCTCGGCTAAGAAATTTGATAAAAAGTGTCTAATATTATATATATAAAAACTTTAAACTCTATAAAAGATTTAAAAAGTCAATAATATTTAAACTCTAAAAATTTAAATATTAATAATAAAAAATCTATAAAATATTTTAATATTAAACTATAAATTTTTAAAATATTAATAATATTTAAACTTTATAAAAACAAAAAATCTCTATATTATTAGTTGAGAAGTATATTTAGAAAATTAATTTATGTTTTAGCTATTATAAAATATAACTAAAGATATACTAGTTTTTGTTTGAATTCACTAAGAATAGAAATGAGATTGAAAGTAATCTAAAACCTTGATTGGATCAAAATGATCAACATGTTGGTAAAATCTCTACATGAGTATCCCGTTCTCTTACTCAATTTCTTACTCATTGGATTAAAATAATCAAATCTAAAACATGTAATTATATAAAAAAAGATTGATTACAAGACGGAAAGTTCTTAACAAATACGGGACATGACTAGTTTCCGTCCTAAAATGGCGAGTCAAAGACAAATGTTATGCAATGGATCTAGATTGCGGATTACACAAATGGCTTATCATATTTTAGAGGAAATAGTAATTGCAGGAGATATGAATGAAGACAAAGTTCTGATTTCCATGATTCTCATATCACCCATCTAATGCCAAAATATTATTTAGAATGCGTCGCATACAGTTTTCGGTATCTCTGGCCTTTGCGATGACTGTCAATAAGAGTCAAATACAATCTCTGATTGAAGTAGGACTATATTTGCTACATGTGATTTCTCATTTACTTCTGAAATCACATTAAATATAATATAAATTGTAAAAAAAAAACTATTATATTTATTAAACGAACAAAATAAAAATATTTATAAACAGTAAAGAAAAAAAAACTACAAATTTATATTAAAACAATTGATCCACGGTATATCGCGGGTTCGAATCTAGTTGTATATTATAACTCAATACCTTAGTTAACGATCTTAGATACTCCATTGTGACTTCTTGTTGTTCCAAAAAAAATCTGTAAACTCCTTTCACTCATACTCACCAAAAGCCGTTCGAGACAAAATGTTTTTGATGGAGATTGGGTCAATAAGTTCTTTGATTTCTTTCATGGGTAGGGTAAGTGTTGTACACTCAGTCTGAAGAAGGTGGAGAAATCACAAACAGGTGTGCAAGGAGCTGTGGAGATTTCCAAACCAAAATTGATTCATGCTCAAATGATCTTATTAAGATAGAAACATAAACTAAAAAATGAGATAGTGAGCTTATTAAAATAGAAACATAAACTAAGAAATGAGATAATAGCTCATGAAGAGCTTTATTGTGTAAAAGAAACAAAAAGAGGAAATATTAATTGAAGAACACCACGATGAAATTGATTTTTTATAGATTTATCAAAGAGATAAAAGAAGAATTGCACAATGTGGCAACGCTCAAAGTTACATCATTGTTTTTACAAAATGCATATTTATACTAATGATATAAGCTTACTTGGAAACTTTAATCTACATGGGTTTACACATTTCTTTTGGGTTTGATTTTGGTTGGGCATTTATGCGTGTTTCAATAAGAGCTCCGCCTGAGCAGAGTAGCGTGTGTCAGAGGGATATTCCAATATTGATTTCTGACTAGTTTACATGCGAAGCTTTCATGGGCCGAGAACCCAAAAATCCTTAATTCAATGGGCCCATTAGTCTCCAGTTCTCGGCACATAACATGGCCGTCTTACCATTTCATATGCCACATTTCAAATAGGTTAGTGATCGAGGAAAGATGTTGAGAACTCTGAAACATTATATTATAACTCTTTTTTTTTAAAACATTATATTATAACTGACTGTTAAATTATTATTATTTTCGTAATTAATTTTATTATCCTATCATGACTTTTGAAACAAATAGTTATTACTGTTTGTTCATATATGTGTTTGTTCATACATGTGTGAGTGTGAGCGTTCACACATGCTTGGTGTCAGGGGCCATGCATTCATCTTTGTACTGAAACTGAGAAACCAAAAGTATGCATATTTTTTCTTGGGTTTTGAAAATGGGGAACAACTTTCATTTTAATTTATATAAATGGCTTACTCATTGAATCATACTTTTATCTTCTAGCTACTAGATTAAATATCGAGTATTTTACTCTCTTTGCCAGTAACGATAAGATGAATATAACGATAATCACAAAAAAAAATTCCTCTAAAAAAAAGGGACAAATTTTGGGATGCCAAACTTTTCATGGTCTACTGGCGAAATGATTTAGAAAATGAGTATAGATCATTCTGTCTAGATTTCGGATCTCATTAGAATCAAAGTCATGGTATTTTTGGTATACGATACTGAATTTTTGACGTTAGATTATTCTGTTGGACTGTCTTTTTGCTGAGTCAGCTCACCATGACATTAGTCGGACATGGGTGTGTGTGATGATGGATAGTTGTGTGTGTTAGTCTGAATTTTGCAAATGAAGTTGAACATTGTTCCTTTTAATCCGGTGCTGGGGATCAAATCACTCAAATAAATAAACAGAAGTTTTGGGGACAGATTTTACGTATGATTTTAACATGAAGATGAAGGCAATATTACTTATTTTTATGTGGATATTCAATTTATTGCCATCATATTATCTTGCGTTCTATTATCTTGGAGTTCTACATTAACATTTAACATGTTATTCATTTATGAAATATTTTTGACAGTACAATCAAATCAATCACACGCTAAATGCTAAATTTCATGTCAAAGCTGTTAGTATGTATCATTGTCATTCCTCATAGCAACTTTTTTTTTTCCTTGTTCGACATCTTCATAGCAAACTTAAAATATTGTACGTTTACTTAAATATATTTATTATTTTTACTGTTTACCAAATTAACTCCAAAATATATTCAAAAAATAGTGAAAACACCATTGCCTCATACGTTAAAGGGTTTAAATGCTTCTCCACCAAATATGAGGTTCGAGTACTAGAGAATACAGTTCTTTACAGATTAATAGATATAAAATTTATTAAAAGTTTTAAAGTATTACGTGAAGAGTATATCCATCATAAATATATTATATATGCAACACCGTTCGTAGTATATATGAATGTTACGAGAGAATATGTCTATCATAAGTATTGTACATGGAAAACTATCTGTCAGAAAAAGTTTACGCAGTAAACTATTGCTTGCAAAAGTTATTTATCGTAATCGCATATTATATAGATAGTCAAATATCATTATAATACAATTAGATCAAATATATTTAATAAAATATTTGTGGCATGCATTTTAGTAATTTCTAATGAGAATTAGAATTGTTATTTCTATAAATAGAGGATTAAGATCCCAAAATTTTATGCATTTACATCATCAAAAAAATTTGGTTGTAGATGGCGTCATGGCGAAATTAGTTGAACAAGGGCCCGATAGAGTTAAGCAAACAATAGAACAATAGAAAAAGAGTTGTTCATTAGTTTACAAGTCGTATGTACATACATATACATTCACATACATCATATATGGTACATGGTACATGAATCTGTGCATAAAGTTTAGAAAACGACAAATCGACAGATTTTTCATGAATCATATTTATAGTTTTTAAAACACATTCAATCTCTATGCTTTGTTAAAAGTGTTATCTCTCTATTACTCTATTTTATAATGGGAGGGTTATCAAAAAGAACAAAAATAAAATAAAGAACGGCAAGAGGGTTGTGTTGTGGGGTCACAATGACACACCATTCACTTACAAAAAAACTAAGAAAGAGAGTAAAGCTGAAAGCTGAAATTTCTCTCAGTTGTTAGGAAGTTTTTGTTTTTGTGTTTCTTTCTTTCTTGGGTGCTTCGCAAAATTGAAATCTCCACCTTTGATTGAGAATCTAAATTGCTCTTGAAAAACATGTATTCTTTAGCTTCAAATTTTTTAAATAAAAATTCTCATAAGTCAGGGCAGTTTATATTCGACTAGTTTCTGATCTTTGTAATTTTTTTTATATTATCAATTAATGATTCAATAAATTTCCGAACCATGGATAAAATCGGTTGCAATTAAAAGTATTGTCCTAAAATTTAGACAAAATTAATTAGAAAACTTTGAACTTCTTGTAGAGGCATCAAACCAATAAAAATTAACCTAATTCGTTTTTGCTAAAGTCGTGTTGCATGTACCTAATAAATATTTGAATTCAGCATTGTAGTCTTCTTTCTCTACCGGTCAACATTCTTTGACTTTGATTTTCCATGGTGTTCTCGTCTTCTTGGTAACTCGCATCGCATTACCAATCAGGAAAAAAACAATATCAAAAATGTAACAAAAAATTTTAATCTCAACATTTTTGTTTCACTGTTTTTTACCGTTAGTTGATACCGCTTTTAATCATTCTATTGCTTATCGTTTTCTCTTACCGTTCAAAAACTTGTACTCTTTATCTTTTAATAAAAAAATATTATTACTTTGTTTTTTGTTTTCTATATATCATTTAGTTAAAATAAACTCATCTTTTGATTCCATATACTAAGATTCGAGATAGTGAACGTTGGAAAATGGGATTGAGACAAATATGGGATCAAAGGACATGTATCTTCGATAATTGAAGATTTAACTTAAATCAAACTTTTATTTTATGGTGGTGGGAGCGACATGTTTGAGTGGTATAATCGTAAATCACACGCGGATTTGAGATTCTATTCTTTGCACTTCTGTTTTAACTCATTCCCATGTGCCTTGTCCCCGACAACTTTTTCTCTCTCTCTTGCGCTTCCTCTGGTTCACATGGAACTTCAATAAGATTCACAAAATTTAAGGTTTTTTTCCATCTCCAAAAAGTCAGGTGGGTACTACCAAAATTAGATTTGGTTTCACTTGAACAGTTCTGTTTGATCTTTACTTCCTCAAGTTTCTAACTTTTGTCTGGTTTGAATATGATCACATCAGGTCGTAATTCTTTTGTCTCTCTTGATCTTGTCGGAAAATTCTTTGAGTTGGAGCTTATGTTGCTTAATTAACCTAAAAAGGTATGAATTTGCTGCTCTGTTTTGGTTCATAAACTCTGTTTTTATCAGTAGATTTGATTTGTTTATAAGTAACTCTGTAAATAATTTGCATGTAATTAAGGGATCTGGTTGATCTAAGTTACAAAACTATGTTAGTCCAATTTAGAGCTTCTCTATGCTGGTTTGACAATTGAGATGAGTCAAGTCTGATTATTTTTACTTGTAATTGTGCAGATCATTGGAAGGTGTGACTAGAAATGTACAAGCAGCCTAGACAAGAGATTGAGCCTAACTCTGTTGGGAAGCTTAGGTACTTACCGGTTCACAACACTCGTAAACGTTATTGTACACTCGAGCCATCTCCTGACTCTCCTGGTTACGCTACTACATGTGAGGATACATGTGGCTCTTGTGTGACAGATGATATGAATGACTTCAAACACAAGATAAGAGAAATCGAAACCGTGATGATGGGACCGGACTCTTTGGACTTAGTTTTTGATTGTACTGACTCTTTTGATTCTACTGCATGTCAAGAGATTAATAGCTGGAGATCAACTCTAGAAGCTATCTCGAGACGAGATCTAAGAGCTGATCTTGTTTCATGTGCTAAAGCTATGTCTGAAAACGATCATATGATGGCTCATTCGATGATCGAGAAGTTGCGGCAGATGGTTTCGGTTTATGGTGAGCCTATTCAACGGTTGGGAGCTTATTTATTGGAAGGTCTAGTGGCGCAATCAGCTTCATCGGGTAGTTCTATATATAAAGCTCTTAATAGGTGTCCTCAACCGGCTAGTACCGATCTTCTCTCGTATATGCACATTCTCTATGAGGTTTGTCCTTATTTCAAGTTTGGATACATGTCGGCAAATGGTGCCATTGCTGAAGCAATGAAGGAAGAAAACCGAGTTCATATCATCGATTTCCAAATCGGTCAAGGGAGTCAATGGATTAGTCTTATCCAGGCTTTTGCAGCTAGGCCTGGTGGCCCTCCGCGGATTCGGATAACAGGTATTGATGATATGACTTCTGCGTATGCTCGTGGAGGTGGTTTAAGCATTGTTGGAAATAGACTTGCCAAGCTTGCTACGCAGTTCAATGTTCCATTTGAGTTCAACTCGGTTTCGGTGTCAGTTTCCGAGGTTAAGCCTAAAAACCTCGGAGTCCAAACAGGAGAAGCTCTAGCTGTAAACTTTGCCTTTGTGCTTCATCATATGCCAGACGAAAGCGTGAGCACCGAGAATCACCGGTATAATTTTGCTTTTGAAATTTGTTAAGTTCATAGGATGATTCTTTTGTTTTCCCTTGATTGAGTTGAGTATATATTTGTAGGGACCGGTTACTAAGAATGGTAAAGAGCTTATCTCCCAAAGTGGTAACTCTAGTGGAACAAGAATCAAACACAAACACGGCTGCCTTTTTCCCGAGGTTCATGGAGACAATGAATTACTATGCCGCGATGTTCGAGTCAATTGATGTAACTCTCCCAAGAGATCACAAACAGAGGATTAATGTTGAGCAACATTGTCTAGCAAGAGATGTCGTGAACATCATCGCGTGTGAAGGAGCTGATCGAGTGGAGCGACACGAGCTCTTAGGGAAATGGAGGTCACGGTTCGGGATGGTGGGTTTCATGCCTTACCCTTTGAGTCCCCTGGTGAACTCAACCATTAAAAGTTTGCTCAGAAACTACTCGGACAAATACAGGCTGGAAGAAAGAGATGGAGCCTTGTATCTCGGTTGGATGCATAGAGATTTGGTTGCCTCGTGTGCATGGAAATGAGACAGAGACAATTTCTAGTGTGAACGCAATTAATGTGTTTCTACTTGTATGCTGTTTAGTCGTTCATTTGAATCTTCAAAACATTAGAAGACTCGTATGTCTATTATTAGATACCAAGAGAAATGCACAATTGCCCAAAAATAATAGTCAAAAGCTTTCCCCAATTGTACTTGGTAAGTACTGTTCATACTAGTGGGTCAAAACCTAATTATCTGGCTTGAACTAAACTCATGCGAGGGTATTTTGTATTGTAAACAATGCCTTAAGTTTTGGAACATTTGGTTGATCAAAAAAAAAAAAACTTTTGGAACATTTTAGCATTAATGAATAATGGCTAATCAAATAATGGAGATACTATACAAAATATAAAATTAGTGTTCTATTTTTATTATTTATAATCAGAAATAAATCAATAGAACAAAACAAAAGTAGTGTCTTTTCATAGTTGATATCTCAACATTTTCAATAGTTTTTGCAGAGGTGTAAAGAAAATCTCTTTTGTCACCAAATAGTGAATGCGTAAGTTTGTCAAATCATACCACACTTGGTCGTGTTTTCAAGCATATCAAACGTGGCAGGTGTTCATCTCTACACCAAATGGTCATGAAAACTTGGAGCATTTCTATCAGCATTGATTTTATTTTATTTTATCTCTATTAAGAGTATCTCAACAATAACTTAATAATATATTTTCATTGATTTTATTGTTTTATTTAATTTTTATTTGTTAAAAATATTTAGACCAATTAATAGATGACAAGAGGACATAGATGATATGAGTTTCTCAAAAAGAGGTGCAAATGTTCTCTCTCTTGCATTTTTAATTTTTTCTTTTATTTTAATGGGGAGTTTAGAGCAACTCCAACTATAACACCAAATTTGGTGTTGAAATCACACTAAATTTGGTGTTTTGGTGTTTTATTTTTTTCTCATCTCCAACCACAACACCAAATCTCACATCAAAAATCATATTTACTATTATTATATTATTAAATTTATGATTTCTTTTTTATTTTAATTGTTTGATAAATATTAATTATTATTATTATTATTATTGTTTTAAATTTATATTATGTTCTTACAAGTCATTTTGTTGCAATTAGTTTTCATATTTATTGGTTTTAATTTTGTAATTTCATATTTTGGTGTTTTAATTGAACTTTGATATGTTTAATTAATATTAATGTATTTCTGTATTAATTTAGATATTTTATGCAGATTAAAAGTTTATAAAATATTGATAGTTTATTTAATTTTTAATTGATAAAAAACATTTTAATTATATTACCAAATGAAAACAAATAAAATAGTATTATTTTTTAGTGTTTTGTGAACAGTGTTGCACCAAATATTATGGGACACTGTTTACAAAACATGAAAAAAATTGTTTGGTGTGAATTATGCAATCCTGTTGGAGATGAAAATACACCAAATTTGGTGTTTTGCCATATGGTTGGAGTTGGCTTTAGATACTCCCAATAAAACTGCTCTTATGATCCCCACAAGCCGGATTTTTTTTGTTATTCTCTTATTTAAATTCCATAGGAGATATCAATAGCAGGGTGACCCATAATATTGTATTGTCCATCAAGTTACAGACTAATTTATTTATTTATTTTAGTTTCCTATTTGTATCAATCCATACATGAAAAAACAAAAAGTGTAATTGGACTTTAATATAAATATAAATATTGTAAAATGGGATAAAGTAAGAAAATCACACACAATAATAACTGTATTTATTATCTTACTTAAAGTTTATTTGTTACACACAAAAAAAAACAATCTTATAAATTTTGAGAAATAGTTTTGTTTACAATGGTTGATATTATACATAAATTTGCATAAGTGATAAGGACTAAGTTTTATTCCATTATGAAATTGCAAGTGCACAGAAATCACTTATACTATCAATTAGGTATCGATTCACGAGAAAAATATAATCACACACTAATAATGTAATTGATCTCTATTTCTATGGTTTTAATGCTATTGTTAGGATTGACGAACTTAGCAATTGATCTATAGGTTTTCTAAACAGCTAATCATTGGTTATATTATCGTGAATCAATAGTTTATAGGCTTGGAAGTTTATTAGTCGACTAAAGTCGAGACTGGATTATCAAGTAAATTCTATCACACTTGTTTATAAATGCTAGCATAGGGTCCTAACGAATTTATGACTAAGATAATCTTCGCATACGAAAGGTGGTTTATTTGTTTACTGTGTTCTGAGATCTAAATCTATTTCATTGAACTGTTAATCTGGTTAGATGTCCTTTTAACTATTAAATCTCTGAGATTTCTCCGATCCCAACTCTTGTTTTAATTGATTTAAATTCTTATTTTATTTTCGGATTTATATTCGGATTTTCTGTGACACC
Organism: Cardamine occulta; assembly: GCA_028015245.1. Lineage (NCBI taxonomy): Eukaryota > Viridiplantae > Streptophyta > Magnoliopsida > Brassicales > Brassicaceae > Cardamine > Cardamine occulta. The sequence goes on along the minus strand of CM051383.1, from coordinate 6,431,254 downwards.
ATATATTATTCATTCTAGCTCTGTTTAGATATGTGGATCTATAGCACACTCTATTCTCTGTGGATTCTCTCCCAACACTATACTACCGCCCACTTTATCGTTCACTTGCGGTGTTGATTGTTTGGGTTAAAACCTAACTCACATTAGTAAACTTATTTGAAGGATGTGTTTTATCGTCAATGTTACCACAATACAGCTTTTCATTTTCTTGTGCCTCGCGATATTCTCAAAATATCTGCAGAAAATCAAACATTTAGGTGGCAATTTTTAAACAAATACGGAATCCTTCATTTTCACGCCGGAAAATGAAGGATGCGGTGATGGATGTGACTGTGGTTGCCAGAATTGTCCATAATGATGCAAGTAAATCCGATTTGTATCCTTCTGATTGAACAATTAAAAATAAACAATTAGAAGAAACCAACAATCAATTGTAGATGATATATCACGGAAGAGATGGAGAATCATCTAATCGCTACCTATTGTGAGTTTGGAAATGCGAGATTCCAGCAAGGCTAACAGATTCTGACGAGACTACCAGATTTAGGGTTTCAAGATTTTGGAGGCATGATGAACGTAGGGCATAGTTCCAGTGAAGCAAGGGATGAGAGTGGTGGTGAGAGTATATTTTGGAGAAGGAGAAAACGCACGGCGAACTGAGGACACAGTTCCGGCGAAGCAAGAGATGAGAGCGGCGGTTGAGTAGAGTATTAGTCTAGTCATTAATTTAAAGATTAGTATTATTCTATGAAAAATTCAGAAAGATAAAAGATATATTTCGTTCAAAACCCAAACTTAAACAGTTAAACCTATACCAGACACTGAATCATAACTTCGTGTTTCCAATAACGATTCATTTCTTACAATATATTTATCAAATGCAAATTCTGGGTGGTCAAAGAGGGCAAAAAATAAGTTTTTTTTTTAATAATTCGAAAATAGGTAATTTCACATAGATATCAACTGAAAGTATACGACATACACTAGTGTGTACGAGTACAATATATATTTACACTCTGAGCTTCTTTCTAGTTTGGCTTAGTCACTGGGCTGCTACATGCTTTTGGAATCTGAGTTCCCACAAGCTTCGGAGATACGTTGGAGCATTGGAATGTTGCTGGACCATCTTTTCCGTTGTACTTGATGTTAACGTCACCAACCTCTACATTCTGACATGGATATCCCTTGCTGCACAAAAGCTTAACCGCGTCTTTGTTCCCTGATGTTCCTCTGATCTTCTTGAAGCTTATGTTCGCCAACTTAATCGTTGATGATTTCTGCCAAAAAACAAAACAAAACGTATTCGAATCAGAACCAATACAAGAGTAGTGCACATCAACCTGATCGATCCATGTATTATTTATATTATTATCCCAAACCGAAACCTATACTAATCCCTAGCTAGGATTCGAGAAAAAGGTTGGGTATTGAAAGAACTCGACTAATGGTTCCATAATCCTAGGCGAACTATTCAAGATCCCAAAGACAAGTTTTGTTGTACTATTTTTTTTTTATATCTCAAAACTATATGATCACATTTTTGTACATACCTGCTTGTTGCATTGGTTCCAAGGGCAGTATTCTTGGTCGATAAGGATGGGGTTGCTGACATTTTCGAGAAGGATATTCTCGAAATGAATGTCAGATGCGGTTGTGGAACAAGCAGCAGAAGGCCATGTCTTGATCCTTAGCCCATTGTCAGTCTCTCGGAGGGTGCAGTTGACGATCTTGATGCCACTAACGTTTTCTTCGTGTTTGTACCTTCCAAGGCTTCCAATACTAATTCCATGTCCTGGACCGCAAGTCACTCTTTCAACAAGAAGGTTCTTCATTCCATCCCCAACAGAGATACAGTCATCTCCTGTGCGGATGACTGAATTGATGATCTTGACTCCATCACTTCTTCCCAGGTGGATCCCATCGGTGTTAGGACTCTCTGCAGGAGCCATGATCTTTATGTCTTCCATTGTCATGTTCTTTGCACCAATTACGTTAATATGGAAGTTCTTTGCATCTAACGAGGTAATGCCTCTAATTTTCGCATTGGTGACGAAATCAAACCTTATGCTCTGTTCAAGAAATGACATAAAATACATCAAGAAACAGAACTATTCACAGAGTTTTTTTTAATCTTATATAATATGAAAATGTTTCATACGATGGGGAGTTTCTTGCAGTTGAATGTCTGGTGGCAGTTATTAACCCTCCAAGCTGCGTTACCTTCACCGTCAAAAACACCACCTCCGTTCAACTTAAACCCATCAATGTTACGGAAAGCAACCCATTTCTCCTTTCCTTTAACGTTTCCGTCAGCTTTCATTATTCCTTGAAGAGCAATCCTTATTGGAGCTTTGCATGGACCCATCATCTCGATTTCTCCAAGCTTGTATTCACCTTTTGGGATCAAAACAGTGCTCTTTGTTGGGAATTGGCATGCATCTTTGAATGTTTTCAACAATACCTGCATTGTAATTTGTAAAGGTTTGTTTAAATTGCCTGGACAACAAGAAATTAAGGTAAACACACGAAATGATTGTTAGGTTTTATCACTGACCTGAGTTATATCAGAGCCTGGATGAGCATTAATGTTGAATACCTTTGCATTAGCTGTTAAACCTAACAAACAAAAAACAAAGAATGCGGATACTCCAAATTTTACACGACCCATTATGGAGTTATTTTAGTCACTAGTGATTACTTTTACCCTTTTTTTTTTTTTTTTTTGTAATACACTATTTATGACTATTAATTTTGAAAGTTTTTTGTTGTTGTTGTTGTTGTTGTTTTGTACCTCGGTTTGGCTCCCATTATATAGTCTCTAGGGGGAGAGAGATTTGGAACTTCCACTTTCTTCTCCACCACTCACTTTTTAGCTTTTCTTACCGATATTTCAGATGTTTTAGAATTTGATAGATCTAACACTAATATTACTGTTTTCTAAATAAAGGATTCCATTTGTAGAAACGAAGAGATTTTCCTGTTATGACAAAGTCTCAATATCGATTATTGATTTGTGGAGTACTATGGCTCCGAATGGAGAAAGCGGATTAGGCGTTACGGATCAAGCGGTTCAAGCGAATCAGGCGGATCAAGTGCGGATCTGGCGGATCTGGCGGATCAAGTGCAGATCAAGCGGATCAAGCGGTCCAAAATATATTGTTGAATGGGAAAAGCGGTTCATAACATATATTTAAATTAATATAAATATAAGAAATGTAATTATGATTATAAATATGTATATTATACATAAATAATATGAAAAACAATACATTGAGTGAAAAACATTAATGTTTTGTTATTTTAATTTTTCCATAACATATTTGCAATCTGTTCTCTGATATACACCATATGATTTCCCTCAGCCATCTCTGCTGCTTCAATATCGCCTAGATCAGTTTCAGATTTTGTGTTGTCAAACTCAATTTGTTCCATTATTTCTGCAAAATCTTCATTTGAAAAATTTAAAATTCTGATAAAATTATGAAGTCCCATTGTAGCCATCACCACTCTTTTCTGTACTTTAATATTATATCTAGGAAACTCTAAAAGAATCCTCTATTTTTTTTTCCAAACTCCAAATGTCCTCTCAATAACAGAACGTAATGATGCATGCCATCGATTAAACAATTCTTGCTTATTTCAAGGAGGAGGACCATTGTTGAACTACGACATATGGTACCGAACAACCATGTTACGTGAAGATCTATAGGAAGCAAGAAAACTCTGTTTATTTGGATATCCAGAGTCAACTACATAATACTTATCAGCCGGAGGCAAAAGAAATTCAGCGTCATTATCTTGCGCCATCGTGAGAACTGCTGTATCGTGACAAGATCCTGGCGCTCCATTCCAAACATATGTGAACAACATATTGAAATCATAAATTGCCATGATGTTGAACGATGTTCTACTGTGCTGACTCCAATACATTCCTTGTAATGCAGGATTTACCTTTACGCATACATGAACTCCATCCATTGCTCCAACAAACCCACTAAAAATGGCCAATATTTTGAATCCATTAGAAATCGGTCAGAAATTCTGAGTAGTTCCTGTCTTCTTGGAGTTATGATAAAATCACAAGCAAGTAACTCAGTCGCTGTAAGCACTTCAAAGAATTTCCTTTTCACTGTTTCTTGAGTTCTTCCGAATCGTAATCCAACATCTCTTTGAACTTCATTGTGTCCACATATTCGTAGAAACATTGCCACACTTTCTTGAATGCTTACATTTAATGTTGGCCGTAAACCATAATTTGTTTCTAGGTTATCACATAATGTTCTAAAACAACCAAGTGACATTCTTAGTAGCTGAAGACAAGCAGCATGAGCGACACCAAATATTCCTTCACCCCAAACCATTATCTGTTTCTACTGGTCCTCTTCTAAAATACCGATTGTAATAATTCAGTGGTGGTTGAATTATTAACTCCTCAAATTGCTCGTTTTCCAAATTCCATAACTCAATTCTTTCCTCATAACTTAGAAAGCGGAGTCCTTGTGATCGCAGCTGGCATATACGAAAAGCCTAACATTTAAGCACATGAAAATAAAAATAAAATTAGATAAATAAAATATGAAATAACATGATTGAAACATACATAATAACTAAATGAAATTATCAAACAAAAATTAAGTCAAACAAGACAGAGTCACTAAAAACAAAGTACATGCGCTACTAATCTATTCTTCATCGCCTGAGTCGCTTTGATGAGTTTCATTTAAATTTGGTCTTCGTCGTGTTCCCAAAATGTTGAATAATCCCCTGCTCTACGTCTTTGAACGTTTCCCGAACTACGAAGTGGTGCTTCCTCTGTAACTCCTTCTTGAGCATCTTTTGTTGTTTCCATTTGAGTTCTTAGTGCAAATCCGTGTTGCACATTTGGGAGTGTTCCCCATTGTGGAGCACTTGGTGGTGAACTCCATTGTTGTGCATTTTGTTGTGTACTCCATTGTTGAGCAATTGGTGACGAGTCCCATTGTTGAGCAGTTGGTGGCGTTTCCCATTGTTGAGTGCTTGGTGGTGTTCCCCATTGTTGAGCGCTTGGTGGTGTGCCCCATTGTTGTGCGCTTGGTGGTGTGCCCTATTGTTGAGTGCTTGGTGGTGTGCCCCATTGTTGAGCGCTTGGTGGTGTGCCCCATTGTTGAGCGCTTGGTGGTGTGCCCCATTGTCGAGCACTTGGTGGTGTGCCCCATTGTTGTGCACTTGGTGGTGTGCCCTATTGTTGAGCGCTTGGTGGTGTGCCCCATTGTTGAAAAGGGATGATCCCATTGGCCACATGTATTACCGCCAGAAGATGGACTACCAGAATGAAAAATACTTGAACCTGGGCTCCCAAAATTTCTTTCCGAGCTTAGACGCTTTCCAACACGTTCATCATCGCGTGTAAATCCAGTTAAAGCTTGTAAAAATTGTATCTTATCTTCGAAGGTATTGTAAGCTCTTTCAATGAAATACTTACGCCAAAATTCGTCTTCTCGAAATGCTTGGATGCATGCCCAGTAAAAATTTGTATCCTTTGGAAGCTCCATCGATTCAAATATCTTCACAGCCACATCAAATTCGTTGTAATCGTCTTTGTCAAATGGGTTCGGACGTAAACTTTGGCGTTGAAACTCTCTAAATCCAGTCATTGTCTCTGTTAGGGTTGTCTCAAATGATTGCTTCTTACGACTTCCTCGTGAACCACTCCCAAAAGAGACTCGTAAGTTTCCTGCAGATCTTTGTGAAGTACATGAACGTCTTCCTCAACATCGTTGTTGAACTCTGGATCCAGGAATTTGAATCGGATCAACTGTTGAAAAATTATGTCGTATATGTTGGTGGGCAAACTCGTTCGAAGGACGTGTTTCGTCATCAATGTTAACATGATACACCTCTTCCTCTTCGTTTTCTTGCGTCTCTGGAACTTGACTGTATGGCATTTCATTACCATATGTTTCTTGGTCCATCTCATCTTCAACATTAGTTGCACCTTCATTCATCATTTCTTCTCTTCGCTGGTTGACAGAGTATTGATTCTGGGATTGGACATTGTATAAAGTGAAACAACGTTGCATCACATCCCACAGCTGTGGCGGCTTTCGTTTAAATGCTTTTACAATTTTACATACCTGTTAATAAAATTATTAATAATTATTTTTACTTAATTTGACTATTCAATTTGAAAAATGAAAAAGATTATGAGTACTTACTTCATGATCTTTCAACCATGATTCAGATGCATCAATCTCAAATGTAATAGGATCAACCGTGATGCCGGTAGAATCCATAAGAGCGAGATATTTCTTGTACTTCTTTTTCAATTGATCAAGTTTTTCTTTGAAAAACTTATACGTTATATATTAACGCCAAACTCCTCGTTAAACTTTTTAACCAAAAACTCTTTACCTAAAGTTGTGGGGTCTTTTAAACGGTAGTTATTCATCGCAATCGCTTCATTATACATCTCAAGAAATATCCTTTCTCGGATAGGAGTCCATTTAAAATTTTCTCCGCTCTACATATTGTAAAAATTCTCAAATGTATTTTTCACGTTATTATAACTACACTATAAATTATAAAAATAAATATAAATTATTTTACCCGTGCTGATGTTTCTGTGGATATACTTGTATCTCTTTCGACGGAAGAATTTGTGTTTTGACGGTGGTTAGACGACATATCTACAAATTTAAAAATAAAATTAATAATTTATTTTATTTTAACAATGAACTATTATATTTATCCATAAAGCCAAAAGTTAATTTTTATTATGTCAATATTAAATATTTCATAGTAATTAAAGGTTTATTATATCATATATATGTATTACAATTTGATTATTTATACTCATACATTTACATTGATATACAATTAACTATAACTAATAACATGTATTATTATAGTTAAATAACATAATATGCAAAATTAAAATTATTTAAGTTGCATGTTAATAATATAAAAACTACTATACACATATTTGGTTTTGAAATGAAATATATATCTAACATCAAATAACATGAAATTTTTAGGATATATTTTTCGACTATTTTCTTATTTTTGGTTTACAAATTTTATTATTAATAACAATAAATTCAATATTTTAATTTATGTTTATAGAAAAAATAATATAAAAACTTACTATAATTCTTACTATAGTTTGTACTTTGTTCAATTTTATTTAAATTAAATTTTATGATTTACACTAAATTATTTAACTAATCTAAATGACCAGGAAACTAAATATAATCATACAAATTTATAGAGTTTATTATAATATTATATTTTGCACATATATAAAAATAATTATACAAATATTATTGAATTCTAAATATATTTATAAGTATAATCATTATGTTTATTATTAAATTTGTATGTATTATTGTTATTTGTTATAAAAACATATAGGTAATACAATGAAAACTTTAATCATACCTTGGGTGAATAGATGACAAACGTTTTTTTTCCTTTTCCTCAAGAAGTTTTCACGTTTTTTTTGTGTATGTAGAATAGTTGTAAACTCATATAGGAATATGCTTTTATAATGAAACTAAACCATAAATATATATTATCACTTGCTTTGGAACATGTGCCATAGTAAATTTGCGTGCCATATACTTTCTTCTCCTTGGGTTTCATCAACATACGTTTCTTCCTTCTTTTTTCACTAAAAGACAAAAAAAATCACTATTTCAGCCCATCCACAATAATTTATGTAAACTACAAATTATGATGAATGCTAACTTCTGTGTGGTCCATCTGCTTTTCTTGAAAAGCTCGGTTCCTCCTCTTATCCATTAAAACCCTATATGTATGGTATTTTTTTATGCATACTTCACAAGACAACTATAAAAATAGGTTGGAGAGATTTGTATAGCCCTGAGGTTATTAAATTAGTTATATATTCGACTATAAAATTTTGTTGCACTCATAAGAGATTTGTTAGGGATGTGCCCACAAATTGAGCTCCAAAACTCGATCTATACGGGCTAATTACAGCAGTAAAAACTTCTAAAAGTCTTCAGTAGCGTCTCGTAAAAGATAAAAGATACTAGAAATAAGCAAGTTAGAAACATTTTATCTTCTATTCGATAAATGGGAGATCAACAATATGAGAAGGACATGGAGACATGGTTTGTCACAAGATAAATTTTTTTTGATTTTTAAACTTCAATCTTAGTTTTTAAAACTCAAGAAAAGGCTTCAAAGCTCAAAAATGTGGAGCATACACAGTTGTAAAATCTTTTTATCGGGTTGAATAAATTTAACATTCAATTCAATAAAACAAGATACTAGAGATAATCTGTTGCACGATTTTAATGATCTAATAATTTTATATAATCATATTAATATGATAGAGAGGAGTATAGAAGAAACCATTTACCAGAAAGGAATAATAATAATAATAATAATTTACGAAAAATAGTTCATGTTAGAGGCTTAGAGCATTTTCCAAAATCATAATAACATGATATATTGAAAGTTTCAAGCATTTTGTATAATCTTATTAACACCGTATATGATATACATACCCCAAAAGTAAACATTATATTATTTAGTTCATACTGAAAGATTACAGATCAATTTATGTGTTGTAACCATTTGAAAATAATTTTATATTATGTTGGGGATACAAAATATAGTGTTGACTGAATTCATATTCTTATATCTTTGTGACATACTAGTAGTTTACTCGCCCAAAGGGCGGGGTTTAGAATAGTAAAATTCGGCTCAATCCTTTTAGCTGATTTAAATTCAAGATTTTAGTTTAAAATTTTGGATTATTGTTAGTGAGTATTTGAAATCTTTTTGTTTTGTTTGGTTGGTATTTTATGAAATGGATTTTCTCCATTTATTTTTATTTGGTACGTTATTTCAAGTATGTTTTTAACCTATCGAATTAATGTGTGTGTAATTGTCTTTATGTCTTTTTCTAAAATAAATTTTCAGAATATTTTATTTAAATTTTTCTTTATTTTCACCTCCATAATTTTGTATTTTTGTTTTTTGTTATTTTCCCCTTCATAGTTTCGATGATTGGTTTTGGATTATTTCTAATTTTGGTTGTTATTAATGATATCCAAAGTAAAAGCAAATCTCCAATTTCATATTTTGTATGGTTTTTATTTAAGATATATATTAAGAAATTATGGAACAATTATTGGGTTCACCTCTAGGGGTGAACCTCTCTTATTCGCCCCCTCTTAATTTACCAATCAGATTTTGCCATATAATCAAATTAAAAAAATTAATATTATCTAAATAAATAACACTCCAAACTGTTTTAAATCCTTTAATTTCAAAAGCTCCTTCCACCTAGCGTTTGCGTCTGTAGGCGGTTGCATTTGATAACAAAAATAATTATTTTTTAGTTTTTAATTTAAATACTAATAAAAATTTACAAAAAATAAAAACAAAACTTTTAGAAAAATCAAATTTATTATAATAATTTCTTTATATATGTACTAACTAAACTAAAATATATTTATAAATATAAAAATATTTTTAAGGAAAAAAATGTTTCAAACCTTTTAAAATAAATAATTTAATTAGTTATTATAAATTCTGTTTAAAAATTCACTTTTAAAATTTGATTATGGTAATACAAATTTTTTTCTTATAAAAATTACATATTTTAAATATGTTCAACAACATCCGAAACCGCTGTCAACCAGTCAGTAATTTTCTTCAATCGCAGCCATTTCTATTTATTAAACAATTCATAGAAATCGATTAATAACGTTTATAACCGCAACAGTCTGTTTCCTCAAGATGTTGGAACTCGTTTTGTGACAAAGTATCTTAGGCTATCTTCCGATAGTTTTCCGGTGAAAACGTTCACTAGAATAACCGGATCTTGGGCACGATATAATCGTTGCCGCAAACACTACATGGTGGTGTATTGAAATGTCGAAAACAGAGTTTGTTTGAATGCGAAATGAGCTCCGAAGTGGCTAGCTTGAATAATATTTAAATATCGCACTTCAGAATTTAGAGGAGAAACTCAATCCACATGTGTCTTGAACCATTCTGGATGTGTGTTACGAAATTTGGAATTTGAATAATGGGATTACAACCCAACTGATTATTCTTTTTTGTTTAGATTTTGTTGATTAATTCAACAAATATCTCTTTGTAATTGATTAGAGTTTTGTAACAACAAAACCAGTCAAAATATTAAGGTGACAATGAATTCTCATAATTTTTTCATTAACAAGAGATTATCCTCTTTATTGCCCAAAGAAAGGTTGTTTGGTCTTTGACTATATTAAGTCCTGGCTTCATCTTCTCATTTCAAGCATGAACACACAAAATAAGAAAACAACTCTCCTCGTGTATAATTTCTCTATTTTTATGTCTTAAGAGTACACATATTACTAGTGTTTGTTATATTATGTTCTTGGATTGTGCGAAACATAACAGTTGCAGTTGTATCTTGGGATTCAGAACGTCATCCAACCGTCACACTATGGACGTTTTAAAAAAATTAAAAAAAGAGTGGCTTGCCTCTGTAAATCTCATTCCTAATTCCTATATTGGTATTATTTTCTATGCAATAAACTTTACAATTTATTCAGTTTTCCCTATTGTAGAAATAGCATTTGTACAAAAGATCGGGCCCTGGTTTACCTTTCCAATGAGCTTGGTGTAACTCGGAAGTATCTTATAGGAGAAAAAAGCCATTTTTGTTCACGTGACGATCATATCAAAAGAGTGTGGCCTTCTATGCTAATGATCTAGTTTTTTGGTTTTTGGAACTTGAATGATGTGGGACACATTTCTATCGATTTTAGTTTTTCTTTATCTTACGTTTAGTGTTTTTCATTGAATCTAAGTGTTATTGTAATGTCTGATAGTCACTTATCAAGTCACTACAGGAATCATGTTGCTTTTACAAGAAAACAAATTATTATGGTTAAACATGCGACTAAAGATTTTAATCCTGTAAAATTGTCATAAGTGTCACATTGTTTGAGAGGCTTTCTTATCACTAGATCAAGCTCAAACTTGGCCAAAAGCTAAGTAATTGAGTTAGCTATCATATGGTTTTTTAGGTTACTTAATGGCAGGAGCGGACCCACACTAGTAGGTGTGGGTGCACGTGTACCCAGTACAATATAGTTAATTGAATTTTCACATGGGAAGAATTAACGAAATTGGCAATTTGGTTAAGAATGCACCCATTATATTCTTGAGGTGGGAGGTTTGAAGCCTCCTAGAAGAGTTTGTTCACCCATTGAGAGTTTTTGTTGGATCCACCCCTTCTTAACGGTAGGATCAAAATTTATATCACTTTGATACGCCCTTAGCTACCGAGCATCCCACGGTCCATGACGAGCATCTGGATGACCCATCACCGATCAACCAAGACCAAGGGATTGTACTTACATCTTCTATCCTACTCCAGCAAGCATCAAGAATCACGAGGTGACCAAGCATCATACAAAACCAAGCACCAACATGAAGCTCTAAGGCATCACCTCCAAAGTCGTCCACGGACCAAGTAAAGCCTCAATAGCTCTAATCCGGTTTGTTGAAGAATCTTGGACCTTGACTTGCTTTGGGAAGCAATGTTTGTGTGTCTTCACAATTGCCCAAGTGTGAAGACATCCCTATGACATTAGAAGGAGCTGTAGCCATTTTCCTACTTCGGGTTTGTCCCATTGGGTTTACAAGAAGGGTTTTAACGAGGCAGCAACTCTAGTGCATCTCCACTTCGTCCTACTTATTCTGCATGCTTGGAAATATCCTATGACAAGTTAGGAAGACAAGGAATTGAAGATTGTATCTCAAAAACCTTGGTGGACTTCGCTAATTATGATCTCGATTCCTTCCCCAAAAATACATAATGGTTACGCCTCTTTTGAATAATGACTCATTAATCATACAATATTTTGCACTGATGATTCTAAGCTTCCTCGCCTGCCACTTATCGCTTGGTAGGCTCCAGTTTGAATGTATTTTTTGTTAGGAGCCTTCCAGTCAGCCCCCCCCTCCCAATCATCAGTGGAAATCTTATGTACTTGGGTTTCGAAAATCAGAGATTGTAGTTGCATAAAACTCTGAAGTTATATTGGGTTTGATTTCTTCAAATTCTAGCTCTTTTTCCACCTCTATTTCAGATACTTCTTTTTCCGAGTTTGGAAAAACTTGAACAACTTCTTCTTGAGGCGAGTCCAGCGTTGTCGTTAGTTCAGGTATAACTGGAGTTTTCTCTACTAGAGCTTCTCCCACCGGGTTAGTACTTGTGCTTGGTTCATGAACTTGAGGGGTCTGCTTTCTTCTCTTTTTCGATCGTCTTTTATTTCCGGACGAACTATTAATAGAGATTTATTCCTAAACTTTGGGCTGTGTCTGAGATCTTGTAACTGCTATGGCTTTGTGTGGAAACGATATACTTCAAGTAGAAATATATTCCACCGGAATCACTCTTTTTAAATCGGGATCCGAAGTAGATACTAATGCAGCTAGTGCATCTGCCAAACTGTTCTCTCCATCGATAAGTGCTTCATTCTCGGCTTCATTGCTAGATGCAGGGAATAGTAGACGAAAGGATTGATCAATGATATCTGTTGTGGGTATTTCAAGTCTGATTCCGAATCTTGCTTTGATGAAGATCCATCTACGAATAGCTTCCAAGTTTTATTTTCATTGCTTGGAAGTACTTTGTCGGTTGGTAGTTCGGTGAGAAAATCAGTCAATATCTGAGCTTTCGCACTTGTCCAACCTTTGTATTTAATGTCATACTCACTAAGCTTGATTTTCTACTTCACCAAACGCCCGGACTGACTTGAGCCATGGAGAATAGTTTGCAAAGGGCTCGTGGTGAGAACTTCAATCGGATGAGATTGAAAAAATGGTCTTAATTTTCAGGCTGATACTACCACATCTAGTGTAAATTCTCCATCATCGTGTAACGAGTCTCCGGAATTGTTAAGCTCTGGCTTACGTAGTAGATAGGTCGTTGCTCTCCTTGATTTTCTCGAACAATCACTCTGCTCACCGCATGCTCAGAAACTGATATATATAAGTACAACCTTTCACCTATCTCTGGTTTAGAGAGGATGGGAGGAGAAGTCAAATAAAACTTAAGTTGGTAAAAAGTTTTTTCGCACTTCATCATTCCACACGAACTGTTTATTTCCTTTAAGAAATTGATAGAAAGGTAAGCACTTATCTGTTGAGCGAGATATGAACCTATTCAGGGCTGCAATCTGCCCAGTTAATCTTTGTACTTCTTTGTAGTTCTGAGGTGAAGGCATTGCTAGGAACGCGTTGATTTGATTAGGATTAGCTTCAATGCCTCAGCTTGTTACTATGTATTCAAGATATTCACCGGATGGCACTCCAAAGGTACACTTCGCGAGATTTAATTTCATTCTGAACTTGTTTAAAATCTTGAAACATTGTTGAAGGTGTTGAATATGTTCAGTCTCCTTGAGTGACTTCACTAAATATTATCAATATATACTTCCATGGTTTTTTCAAGTTGTTTATCAAACATCTTGTTGATGAGCCGTTGATAGGTCAATCCAGCATTCTTTAATCCAAAAGGCCTCACAAGATAACATTATATACATTTATCTGTGATGAACGAAGTCTTCTCTTGATCGTCTAGGTTCATATTTATTTGATTATAGCAAGAAAATGCATCCATGACACTCAGCAGTTCATGCCCGGCAGTTTGACTCTACCAACCTGTCAATATGAGGCAAAGGGAAACTATCTTTTGGGCAAGCTTTGTTGATATCAGTAAAATCGACGCACACCTCCATTTCCCATTCCTCTTCTTAACCACCATGGAGTTGGTGGGCCAATCTGGATATTTCACTTCGCGTATCAAACGAGCTTTTAGAAGCATGTCCACTTCGCCATTAACTACTCTGGCCCTGTCCGGACCGAGTTTTCTTCTTTTTTGCTTGATTGTCTTCAAGCTTTGGTCGACATCTAGCTCATGAGAGATGAGTTGGATCAATTCCTGGCATGTCTTCAATAGTCCAAGGGAACGTGCTTTTATTTTTGACAAAAAAATTATTAGTTCTTCTCGAAATTCAACCTTTAGCCCAAACCAATTTTTGCTTTATGCTCCGGATAATCTTTATCAAATGATACTTCTATGGTAACTTCTGCGAATTGCTGTCCACTAGGTAATTCAGGACTTTTCAATGCCTTGGGGGTAGTTAATTGCTATTGGATCTTCAATCTACGACTTTTAAGATAGCAGGACCTTGAAAATTTTTGATCGCCTTTAATTGTTATTACTCCATTATTGGTTGGGAACTTTACGCATCAATGATAAGTTGAAGGTACTGCCTTCATCTGATATATCCAAGGTGTGCCTAGGATCATGTTGTACATAGTAGGTCGGTCGAACATCGTAAACTCTACAATATTATATATCCCGGCTGCAAGTACGAATAATTTAGTTGTTTTAAGGGACATAGATGTTTTGCTTGTAAAGACAATGAGCGGAGCTGATGGCCCAACTATATTCGCCTGGTTTATTCCCATTCATTGTAGAGTACTCAAGAAAATAAGATCCACAGAACTCCCTGTATCAATCAAAACGTTAGAGACTTCATATTTTTCCACGTCCAAGGTTATCACTAGTTTTTCATCATGCGGCTTTGCGAGGCACTGGGTGTCGAACTCCTCAAAGGTTATCAAAGTATTGACCTTGTCTCATCGCGGTTCCCTTCTTACTTGCATCACTATGGCTCCCTTATGCTTCTTAATCGTCTGAACTGTGTCTTGGCATAACTTCGATCCTCAAATAATCACATTGATTCTTCCCTTTAAGGTACTAGATGGGGTGTGTTCAGAGGTTTTTGTTATGTTCGCCGCTGGCTCCGCGTTTTGATCTTCTCGCTTCTTATGATATTGTTGAATGAAATAGTCAAATAAAAGTGTCTCATATGCTCTGTTTTCCTATCACTCTTTTACATTGTCATGTGATGTATCATAATTACAGTATAACCTCTATAAATTAATACTCGATAAATTAATAAACACTATAAAATAATAAAATTTGCTAGTCCCAAGTCGGGCCGATGTAAAAATGAACAAAATTCGATAAAATAATAAGATAATATTTTTTAGAATCTCTATGTAAATATATGGTCTCATAAATAATCATGTAAATTTGCATATATAAGAAAGTATGTTGTTATTAATAACATAAATTCGGTTAGAACTCATCAGTAAATTTTCTTA
Organism: Cardamine occulta; assembly: GCA_028015245.1. Taxonomy (NCBI): domain Eukaryota; kingdom Viridiplantae; phylum Streptophyta; class Magnoliopsida; order Brassicales; family Brassicaceae; genus Cardamine; species Cardamine occulta. The sequence continues at coordinate 6,416,059 of CM051383.1, read as the reverse complement.
TATAAGAAAGTATTTTGTTGTATTTTAAACTATTTTATTGTTATATCATATATAAATTTGTCATAAAAATAAGCAAAAATTTCTATAAGTTTTTAAATTCTAAATATAAATAATTTTTACTTTTATTGTCATTTAAGCAGTTTAAATACAACAATTAAGGTCACTAATCATAAATTTAAATTTATGTTAATCTTTTATATAAATGAATTCATCTATGATCTTTATTATTTATTATCAAAATATTTTGATTTTCTTTTAAAATTTAAAATTTCAAGTCCAAAACATTTAAAATTTATAACATCCAAAACATTAATTTTATTTAGATCTAATTGTTTTAATTTATATATGTTTAATTTTTAACAAAATTCTCTATAAATTAATAAATATTATTTCTACTATAAATTAATATTTATTAATTTATAGATAATTAGTTTATAGATAAATTAACAAATATTAATTTATAAATAAACTAATATCACTATAAACTAATAAAATATCATGATTCCAACATTATTAATTTATAGCCGTTTTACTGTAATGCATGTGGAAAATTTTCCGAGGTCATTGCTTATTGATCCAGCAGTTCACAATTTTGATGTCTGTGCCCCATGAGGTGCTAAATTATAGACACACTAGATGGTTCTCTCGAGCAAGTTCGTTATAGCAAAGTCACAGTCCTTACAGGGTGAAATTGTTTGTTGTACAATTTGTTGTATAATTACTATGTTGGTATAATGATTCTGCTGCAGACACAGAACATGCTTCGCGAGCTCTCTCATCTTTAAAGGAAAATGTAACTCTTACTTCAAACCAATATCACTTTGTGAATGAAGGTATGCAATATACATAATAAATTATGCATTTGATGATTCATGTTAGTGCCTACTGTTGTGATCAACCTCTTTCACATGTCCTTAAGTTTTTTAACATTATGGAAAAATATAATCTCTTGATTCTGGCTTAAGTGTTAAGGTGGAAAATGTAATTGTTTAGGTGTATGATATGATTAATGTGAGAATCAACCATGTGGGAGGAGAAGGCTGGAAAGGCGAGGAACAGAATGTTTCCTATGCAGTCTCAAGGAATATACCAGCCTCTTATAGTTTTGTTGGTTTGTTTTTTTTTTGGTATATCGGAATGACTAATGATTCATAAGTCAAATCGAGGTTTAAATTTGAGAGTATTTTCAAGGATATAAGGAAGGTAGTCATGAAATAGTTGTATAGATTTTGATGTGTTTGTTTGTTCACTTTTGTGGTTCAACTAAAACATTTATTTTTATTTCTTATACTGAAAATTCCTACAGCATATTCTCATTAGATTTCTATTCAAATGTCAACAAATTTCGAGATATATATCCTCTACATGATGAAGTTTGTGGAAAGGATTTTAAACTTGGCCAAGCTGAACAGACGCACATCCATAGGAATAATGCACACTGTATGAAAAAAGAGAGAGACGCTTTTGGGTGATCCCAAACACAGTGGATCGATTGTCTCCATTTACAAAATCAACAAACTCTCGAATTTCAAAGCAAAAGACAAACGGTAAAGGATTGTGTTATAAAATGGGCCTCAGTCACTTTCATATGGCCCAATCCGAAATTGGCTTTATTGTAACAAGCTAGGCCAAAATAAATAATAGAGCCCATCTCCAATTTGATTGTGTATGTTGGCAAGAGACAGAGCCGTATCTTTAGGTTCTATAAGAGGTGTTTCCATGGTGGTACAGAGAGGGGAGAGATGGACTGGGACAAATAAAGATGAGCGTTTAAGGTGGAGTTGTTCTTCATCTTATTTCTTCTTTATCTTCATTGTTGTTCTTCTCTAAGATTTGTACCTGAAACACAAAGAAAGCGCCGGTTAGAGCGTTGTGTAAACCTTGATTGATAGTGGATATTTGTGGAAAAAGGTTCCTACACGAGATGTACCCTCGCGGAGGGTAACTCGTTAATTCTTTGTGTCATGCTTTATAATTCCTAATTGATTCGTGAATAGAGTTTGGTTTGGGGCCGAAGCGGTGTCTCCGATTCACAACAGATTGCTAGGTAGAACTAAATAGAAAAGACGATATAGTTTGATAATAGAGTGGACGGTGGATATAAAAAAATGAATTAAATGTTGGGCCACAATTTAGCAAGACATATTGGGTCTATAAATTGTGTAAAAGTTGAATTGAAATGAGCATGGACCAAAAGTGGCAAAGCCTCATTTTTAAGTGAAATGTGAAAATTGTCCCACATTGCTTGGAAGTTGTGTTTTAAAATGGTATATATATAGTCATGTTTATACATTAGTTTAAATGACTATGGGATGAGGAAATGGGAACCACACATGCGCGCCGCCGCCGCCGTCTGGCCGGCATGTGGGTCATGGCAATGGACCTCCAGAGGGCCGCGCGCGTATCTTTCTTTCTGGGGAAAATTCGTAAGGAGTTTCTGAAACCCATTAAGGAATTCGAAAAAGGAATATTCGAAAGAATATTCTTTTCGGATACACAAAAAGGAATATTCGAATTTCCAAAAGAATATTCCTTTCGGGTGCGCGTTTGCTGCGAGAATTCGAAAAAGGAATATTCGAATATTCCTTAGAATATCCGAATATGCTCCGCGAATTGTATCCTGGGATTCAAAAATCGCATCGAACGGTCACACTACCGGCGATTTATTGAGTTAAGGACAGAGACCAAGTCTCGCCTTTGCATAGTCGGTGTTGCGTTTATAAGATTTAGTCCGCAATTTCATTTCCAAAAATTTGAGCACCTACATTAAAAACATTGAAGCAAAGGGTAGGTTGTAGTGCACAATGTCTATGTTCTACTTGCAGAAAATTATGGAGAAGTGTTTTCGAATAACACTAAATTTTGTTTTTGGCAGGTTCTCCTTACAATGATGAAAATTTCTTCAAAATTAACTGTAAATAACTTATATGCCAAAAATATGAGTTTATTTTGCATATTTTTTCCAAAACAATAAAAAATGGCTTAAGCCGATGGAAGCCATAATGCATCAAGCTTTATATGTGCTCAAAGGCTTAAAAAGGAAATGCATTCTAAATCTATTGGTTTATGATTAAGAAGAATATTCTAATATAGTAACTACAATATAACCTTCGATTTGATCTTAGCCGGTGCCCGGTGCATCTCTTATGTCGGCACTGTGCTCCTGCTTTACGTATATATATCTAGTCATGAGACGCTGACACGTGTCCACTACTAAATAACACTTTTACTCATTTTATTTCTTTTGTTTTTGTTTTTTCTACTATGTAATCAACTTTATAAACAACAAGTAGAAGGTGGCCCGCGCTACAGAGCGGACAGATGTTTTATTTCTAATTTTCCCAAGATGAATATTGATTTAATTATAGTAGTTCTGTATAATGTCTTTGTAATCACTTTTGGAAATTAATGAATTTGTTAGTCGTAAAAAAAAATTGATTTAGTTATAACTTGTTTAGTGTATTGTTTTTGTTGTTTAAAAGTTTGTATATTTTGTGAGGAAGTTTAGTAACTCGATTTGTTTTTGCAGTTGAAATTAGTGTTTTTGGCAAGTATATTGATGTTGGTTGGAGTAGTTTTGGAGTTCTGTAAGTACATTCTTCGGACTGATGTTTTTTTTGTTTCTAAAATAATATTTCAAATTTTTGTAATTTATTTGAATTGTCTACAGTCTTATCATTTAGTTTACTAAATGTTCATTATTCGTGAGTAAAGTATCATTATTGGTTTGTATATGTAAGCGAAAATTAGTGAGAAAAAAGTGTAAGATTAATTGTTAATAAAATAATTAAAATATTAACGGAAAAATAACATTTTTAACATTGAAAGTGGCAGATTCTCACACTTTAAACCTCGAATGTATTACACTAGCACTTTAAACCTTCAAACTATTTTTACTAACCTTTAAACATTGAAGATTCGATAAATTAATAATTTTTTTGGTTTTCTTTTTTTCTTTTAAAATTATTTCTTAGTTTTAATTATTGGCTTGATAAATTAACAATTACTGTTTAACCTTTTTTCCTTAAGATAGGTTTTAGGTTTTATTTTCGTTTTTGTATTTGTTTTAAAATTATTTCTTGTTTTTAATTATTGATTAGATAAATTAACAGATTCTTGGTTTCATTTTTTCCTCTTAAAATTATTTCTTAATTTTAATATTTATTAGATAATTTAACATATTCTTGGTTTCCTTTTAAAATTATTTTTATATTTTAATTAGTTTTATTTTCATTTTTAGATTTGTTTTAAAATGATTTCTTAATATTAATTATTGATTAGATAAAGTAACAAAATATTGGTTTCTTTTTTTTTTATTCTTTTAAAATTATTTCTTTTATTTTTTTGTTTTAGATTATTTAAAAACTTATTTCTTAAACTTGCTTATTGATTAGATAAATTAAAAAATTATTGGTTTCTTTTTTTCTTTGATTTGATAAATTAACTAATTCTTGTTTAACTTATTTTTTTAAGATAGAGTTTTAGGATTTATTTCTCTTAATATTATTGATTAGATAAATTAACAAATTTTTGATTTCTTTTGTTCCTTTTAAAATTATTTCTATATTTTAATTAGTTTTATTTTTGTTTTTAGATTTGTTTTAAAATTATTTTTTTAATTTTATTTATTGATTAGATAAATTAATAAATTATTGGATTTTTTTTTTAATTATTTCTTTCTGTATGTACTTTTTTAATAATTGTATTTATGAATTTGACACATGACAATATCTGAATTATTTGTGATACATGTCATGATTTTATGAAGTATAATTTTGACACGTGTCGGCTTCTCGTGAGTGTGATCCAATTTTATATAACAAGATGTATTTAATTTAACCAAATTTAAACCATACCTATAATTCAATTAGAAACCAAGATCCACCCACCCACAAAATCAATTGAGAGGATCCATTTAAGGGAAGCGGATCCTCTCTGGTTTATGATAATTTTTTGTTTTCTCGACAATTAGTGTAGGATTAGTTAATGATTAGTAAAAGTCAAAATTTAAATTTAAATTGAGGTATGGTTAGACAAAATTACCCTTTTTAGTTTAAGAATTCATTTTAGAAAGTGGTTAATTGAGTGGCAATTGAAGTAAATAAATGATTGATTTTGATTATTTTCTTAAATGTATTGCTAAAATGTTATCTGTAAGATTATTTCCACCATTCCATTTTTCATATATTTACGTCATTCCATTTATTAAAATTTCATATTACATTTCACCAATCCATTTATTTTAATCTCATTCTTTATATTAAGAGAAATCTAACTTATAAAACATTATAATAATATATATTTTAAAAAAAACTCAAAAAACTTAAAATTTTAAAATAGACCAATAAATAAAAATGTATCATGTATTTATACCATTTATTTTTAATAATTCACTCCTACATTTCAACATTCCATTTATTTTAATTTCATTCCTTATATAAAGAGAGTTCCAACTTAAAAAACCTTATATTAAAACAACTTCAAAATTAAAAAAACAACCAATAAATAAATAAAACATATATACTTTTTTTTTAAACACCATTTATTTTTAATAATTTCATTCCTACATTTCAACATTCTATATATTTTAATTTCATTTCTTATATAAAGAGAGTTCCAACTTAGAAAAACCTTATATTAAAACAACTTCAAAATTTAATAAACACCCAACAAATAAAAAAAACATATATACTTTTTTTGAAAAAAACTTCCTCACTTCGTCATATGTGAATTGAATCACATCCATTTATCAAAAAATATTTCATTTGGTATGTTTAATTTATTTGGAAGATTTCTTGTATTCAAATTCTAATTAATTTCAAATAACTAATTAAAACATCACTTTTATTACTACATTTAACTCAGTTTTAAATTGACAACTGTTCCTCTCTTTTATTTATTTCATTCTTTTCGGTTTACAAATCTGACTACGTTAAATTTCCATAATTTTTAGCCATTCATTTACTTCATATTCGATTTAGTTTCAGAAAATCTTTAATTTTCAACTTAAAACCGATGACCACCCAATAATGATTAAAAACAATTGCGTAACTTATTCAAATTTTTAACATTTTCAAAATACATTCTAATTCATTTACTCTACATATTTTTTATTTATTTTCCAAATCTCTATTTAAATCATCTGTTTCCATTACCTAATAGGTACCTCTTATTCTTATCTCCACAACCTACAATTTTCTTGATCTCCAATGTCTCTTACGACCTCTAAATCACCCCCTGAGCTTTTCCCATATTTGATTCTCGCAGCAATTGACTATAAGATAGACTATCAACAAGACTCTCAGCGTATTGTTGTTCGTCTATTACATTCATGGGAGGTTCGCGATTTCAATGCAATAACGTTTTACTAAGCGTTGAGTGCTTGCTCTTGGATGAAAAGGTGATGCAAAAAACTTCATATTCATATCAAAATTCTCAGTCACCGTTTTCTAATTTTTTTCAATCTTTCTATATCTAGGCTAATGTCATACAAACATTTATCCACCCCCGTCGTCTCCCTTAAGTTTAAAACTAAACTTAGTGAAGGCAACTTATTCTCCATATCATGTTTTGGTGTCAAAATACAGCTTGATAGGTACCGACTGACTGGCCACGGTTTCAAAATCATCTTCAATGATCTTACCAAAATGGATGCCATAGAAGTTGACAATTACAAAACCCCACATGAGTATTACGTATCCATCCATTCGAATTAATCAAAATGATGGTAGACAAAGGGGAAAATTTGCCAGGTATTTAAATTATATGATCTTACATGTTGTATATGTTTTTTTAACTGTAATAATGCTAATGTTTGTATTTTTTCAAGATATCATTGTCAAGATAACATGCATTCACGTTTCCGAGAAGGTGGATGAGACAAAATCTCCTCCTAAAAAAACTTGCAATGTTATTCTTACTTCTACTTTCGATAGCTATTCTCCGGAATTTAGTACTTTTTTTCTTTTAAATATTTTGTTGTCTTGTATTTATCCTAAGTAACTGTTATGTAAAATATGACATTTAATTTAAATATTACTAAAATCCTCTTCGTTTGAAAAAATATAGAAGCTTGACTTTAATTTATTTATTTAATTCTGGTTTAGTTTGTGCTTCATATAATGCAGTGGTGAAGCTGCTTATGTATATGTGTGGGACAAACTTGTATCTAAAATCCATGATGAACTTGATCAACTTAAAGGAGAACCTATTGTTGCTATTGTCACCGGTGTCAATCCTAAAACTTTTCGAGGTTAGCTCCAAAGTTATTTCTAAATATTTTTATTTTCCAACACATTTATTTAGACTACTAACATATATTTTCCACTAATTTTTTCCATTACTATTTGAAGGGGATGTTTATCTCAACACTACTGTTTCCACTCGTTTTCTATTCAACATGGACAACAAGATTACTAAAGATTTATGCAAAAGGAACTACCATCCAAAAATCTCCTTACATGAATAGTATCAATCAAAAGGTACTAACATTTCATGACATCGATGATCAAACATCAGGTATGTTAATCAATGGTTTATTAAACTTCATTTCTACAACAATTTTGCCACAACAAGAAGACCAAACAAATAGCCTAGCAGAGTTTCGAAAGTTATATCATAGTCTTGAATCATTTGCTTCATATATAATAGTTGTGTACAACAGCTTCCCATTGCAATATACTCAGACTCAGCTGTTGAGAGTGAGAGAGAGTTTTGTTTCTTACTATGGTATACAATAAGGTTGTTGCCCATGAAGAAACAGCCTCCAGTTGTGCTACGACGATCATAAAGATTTCTAGCCCAATCAGCATCACAGAAACGTGCAAGATTTTGATTAGTTTGCTTCGTGTAATACAACCCATGATCAATACTACCTTTAACATATTTGATGGTACGCTTTGCAGCTGATAGATGTCACATGCGAAGGCGTGCTTGATCCCGAGCACACACCCTAACCCTATGACATAGATCAGATCCGCTTGCTGTGAGATACAGAAGACTTCCAATTATGGTCCTGTACAATGTTAGATCAACAGCTTCTCCTGACTCATCCTTGGATAGCTTGCATATTATACTCATTGGAGTTCGTGCTGCCTTGGAGTTAGCATAGGTACGTTGAGATATAAATATCCCATCATCAGATAGTAATATGCAATTCCAGAAAGTAACTTAGTTCACCAACCACGCTCATTTAAAATTCTTTTGCCATCATTTGCACAAACTTAGTGACAAAGTTTTTGCGAGTACTACGAAACATAATATCATCAATGTAGATATGTACGATCAAGATATCAATTCTAGTGCTGTGGATGAAAATACTTTTGTCGATATTTCTCTCGTATAAAGCCATCTTTCAGCAAAAACTGTGTAAGCCGTTCATAAAATGCACGAGACGCTTGTTTTAACCCATACATTGCTTTGTTGAGTTTATAGACATGATATGGATGATGCAGATCTTCAAAGCTTTAGGTTGTGGGATATATACTTCTTCTTGAAGTACTCCATTGAGAAATGCACTCTTGACATCCATCTGAAACAATCTGATATTCAGGACAAAAGCAATTCTAAGGAGTAACCGAATGGATTGATTCAAGTCATGTCACATGTGCAAAATTTTCATCAAAATCTATTCTATCAACTTGTGATTAGCCTTGTGCTACTAAATGAGCCTTGTTACGAGTAACATTGCTTTCATCATCTATCTTGTTTTTGAATATCCATTATGTCCCTACTAGGTTGACATCTTTGGGTCGAAGTACAAGATCCCACACATGTAGTCTGGTGAACTGCTCTAGTTCTTCATGAAAAGCGCCATACCAAAACTCATCATCAAGAGCATCAACTATAGTTTTCAGTTCCATCATTGAGACAAAACACGAATATTTTAAATTTTTTGAAAATTCAATTGTACTCCACGAGTAGTCTTTTCTTCCATATTCCTGATTATATCAGATGAGGAATGATTCTTATGAACTTGAAACAGTTGAGGTGTTGGAACAGTTTCAACAGTGACTTCAAGTTCTGGTTGCTCTGACACATCAGGATAAGGTGGTTCAACAGATTCTCCTTCAACTATAACCAATACCGATCTACTTGTGTCAACGAATACAACATTTACTACATCTTCAATCATCTTGGTTCTCTTGTTATAATCCATGTGTGCCATGTTGTTTATTCCATACCCCAGAAGTATTCCTTTATCACTACGAGAATCAAACTTTTCCAACTGATCCTTGTCATTCAGAATGTAATATACATATCCGAACACATGGAAATAACTCAAATTTGGACTTTTTCCTTTCCAAATTTTATATGGTGTGGTCTGTGTACCTGGTTTAACGTATACTCTATTCACAATGTAACATGCAGTACTCACAACTTCTCCCCAGAATTTATGTGATACATTGTTACCATATATCATAGCACGGGTCATTTATTGTAAGGTTCTGCTTTTCCTTTCAATAACACCATTTTGTCGGTGTGTTCATGGTGCTGAGTACTAATGTCTTATTCCTTGTTTCCGAAAAAAATTTCGAATTCTGCATTCTGAAATTCTCCTCCATGAACAGTAGTCTTTTTCTTTTCATTCTATACTTCCAACACGAGTATCTTGAAACTTTTAACTGTTTCAGACTTTTCTCTTAAGAAATGCACCCATGTGTATCTACAAGGACAAACACATATTTTTTTCCCATTTACACTCTCAACTTGAACTGGACCCATCAAATCCATATGAATCAGATCAAGAACCTTCTTCGAACCAATGTCTGGGATCTTCTTGTTATTGACTTTAATATATTTTCCTTTGTTACATGCCTTAAATACAACATCTAGCTTGTTAGACAACTTAGGAACACCACGTACCACTCCAGCTTTCACAATTTTTACAAGGTTTTGGACATTCATATGTCCAAATCGTTTGTGCCATAGCTCCAGTTCATACCCATCAGCCGATACATATGTGCTCGAGGCCTTCCACATGTAGCAATTGTTTCCTGACCGTATACCATATAGAACTGTGTTACCATTTTCATCCAAAGCTTGACACTAAGTTTTGGTAAAAATTACCTTCAGTCCATCATCACATAGTTGACTAATGCTGATGAGATTAGCAGTGAGTCCTTCTACATATTACACATTTTCCAAGAATGGTTGATCATCACTGTTAAGACAGCCTTTTTCTTTAATAGATACTTTTGCACCATCTCCGAAAGTAACTTTCCCACCACCAACTCTGGAATAGGTCGATAGGCCACTAACATTGCCAATCATGTGATGAGAACATCCACTATCAAAATGCCAAGGTTGCTTACTTCTTTTCCATCTGAGGTGTATGCCACTTTAGCTGTGACATTGTTGTCATCTTCTTCTTCTTCGAGTTAAACAATGGTTAACTGACACATGAGATTGATCTCTTCCATCTCTTCACAGATTTCCACATGTTTAAGTTCATCCTTTTCTTCATGCTTGTTGTGCAGATTACTCTTTGAAATCCATACCTTTCCGAACTTAGATGGTTCGAGATAACACTCCCTTGACCTCCACAGCTATCTGATCTTCTCTTCGAATTTGTATCAGAACAGCATGATGTGACCAGTTCTCCCACAATGAAAATACTCAAAAGATCTTTGTCCTCTCTTGAACCTCGTCCATGTTTTCTTTTCCTTGACTTGATTCAGCTGCACAGGTGTTTCATACACTTCTGATTTCCCACAATGGCAGCTTCAGTTTCGTGATTTGTCTTGCTCTTAACAAAGTTAATCTGTTTGTCAGCTATTGAAGATGGAGAAAATCCAAACAGATTAACTTTGTTAAGAGCAACTCTTCTCACTGAAAGTATTTCATCCAGATTTTTACCTCCATTGTTGACCATCCAAATTTTCTTATGATTCTCATTCAGTTTTTTTTCCAGCACTATGGACTTCTCTTGTTCTTTTTTGCATTCTTCTACTAAGGCCTTGAATTTCTTCAAACCATTCTTTTTTTGATGGTGGAAGGTTTTCACCAATTTTTTCTCCTTGATTCTCTTCTTCTAAGAGTGTCACTTTAGCTTCCAACTTTAACTTTTCTTGAGTGAGCTACAGCTTGTCGTTACTCAAAATTACCCAGCTATCATACAACTTTTTGTAGTCATGTTTTGGATCTAGATCATCATCCTCATCAGATCTAGAGTATTACTCACTCAAACCTCCATCTTCCTTAGCACTAAAGGCTACGAAATTCAGCATTTGTTCTTCTTCTTCATTGTCCGATTCTGACTCACTGAAACTCAGAAATGACTTGTCTCTTCCTCTTTGAATGTTAGGACATTCTGCTCGTATGTGGCCAATTCCTTTGCACTCATGACACTTCAGTTCTTTACGTCTTGCCCATGGATACTCAGTCTTGCTATGACCATTACCTCCACATTCTGGACAACGAATATCACGTCTTTTTCTGACTTTTCTTTGTCACCTTTGTGTGATGAGTGCCAGATTTTTCTGAATCTGACCTTGACCAACGACCTGAGTCTCTATTTCTACCAGTTTCGATAATCTTCAAGGATTTTCTAAAGCTCCTAGCCATAAGAGCAGTGTTTTCACGTATCTCCTTGAGTTTGTAAGCTTTGTCTTCATCAGCTTTAAAGGATATTCCTTTGTCACGACCTTTTAATTCTTCAGCAACTTCCATTTCTTCTGATTCTAACGTACCAACTAGATCCTCAAACTTCAACGTATATGTATTTCCACCAACTCTCATGACCGCCTTGTGAGCTGCATATTTAGGAGGTAGACACCGAATCAGTTTCTTCACCAGCTTCTTCTCTTTGTATGTCTTTCTAAGATCCTTTTCTTCAATTTCGATGGCACTTAGCTTAGCACTGAATTGTGTGACAGGTTCTTCAGACTCCATTCTCAAATTCTCAAACTGTGTTGCAAGATGATCCAGTCTTGCTCTCTTAACATTTGAATTACCTTTATGTGATTTTTGAAGAACTTCTCAAGCTTGTTTAGCAAATTCATAACCACATATCAGTTTAAACTAATTCTTATCAATTGCACTAAAAATAGCATTGAGCGCTCTTGCATTGAACTTAGATAAGTTTTTTTCAGCGGTAGTCCAATGTGCTTTAGGTTTAGTGATTTTGGTGCCTTCAGCAGTTGTTTGTTGAGGTGCTTCCCATCCATCTTCGATAGCAGTCCAAGCATCTTCTCCTTAACCACAAATCAGCTGCATCATATGCACCTTCCATCCATCGTAACTCTGTTCATCTAGAAGAACAGGTTTCTGTAACATCATTAAGTCACCAGTTGACAGTGTTCTTTCCTCAAGATCTCAACCTGTGTAAAGTTTGAAAAAATTTGGTCAGTCACCTGTTCCGATACCAATTGTAAGAACTAGAACACAACCAAGCTTTAAAAGAACCTCTTTTATGTATTAGAAATCTCTTAAACAATCACTAAGATATGTTTAATTAGTTTTACACATAACCGACACGACATGTAACTGAACAATTCCTAACTACCCAAACTAACTCACACAGCAATAGCTGTGTATCACTTGGTTGTTCAATCACCAAGAACCCTAAAAGCTTATAGCCTAAGTTCTTCTCTAAATTCTATCAAAAGGCGTAAAGAGGCCAAAAGACCTAAACTAACTATATATAGGTGTAACAACAACCCGGTTACCCTAACACGATATTCTACACGATATGCTAAAATATCATTATTCCTCATTCAGAGATATCTCATGATAACAGAATGGAAACTCCATAGATCCAATAGCAGCTCACCACATCACCTTTAATCCAGCTCATTTCTTTACTGCGTAAAGTCCTTGCTCTTGTGTTCAACAACATATCCTTGTTATACTCAAACAGCTCTATGCTTTCAGATCTAACGGGAACCTACCACTAATTGGTCTTACCTACTTCGTACTGATTATTATGTTTTACCACAACATTGGTTGCCTTACCTTATATATTTTATAGTCATGCAACATAATAATGGTGAGTACTCTATAAGTTCTGATACACAAGACATAATTTTTTTTACTAATGTATTGTATTAGGTTTCTAGCTTCTATAGTCGCCCTATTTGTTAGGTTAAAAGATTAACTTCTATAGGCGTATTCCTCTTTGACGCTGAAAATAACTAGCAAGTTCTCCATTAAATTGAGCTGAAAAAGAACCCGTAGTGATGGATAGCATAATCTAATGAATGAATTTTTGAGGAAAGTTTAATGTTGTTAATGTTGTGTGCAGGAAAATCTATTGAACTGAATTGAACGCCTTTGAAATATAAATCTTAACTGCATTTCTTGGGGAAATTGTATTTTTTGTGATAATTCTTAACAAACTCCAAAGCAAGCAACACATTTTGCATGAGTAAGTTATCCTTAAAAAAAGCTGATTGGTTATGTGATATAAAATTCGGCAGCACCCTCTTTACTCTATTGGTCAAAATCTTTGATATTACTTTGTAGATAACATTATAGCACGATATTGGCCTATAATATTTCATCTCTTTCACCTCTGTTTTCTTTGGAAGTAATGCTAAGATAGGTGAGTTGATACCTTTCGGATTTTGTTACTGATGGACACTTAGGGTGGAAAAAATAACAGTAACCAAACAAAACGAACCAAACTGTAAATTAGTAACTCGGTTTGGTTTTTGTTAGAAAATTTTGTGGTTACCATTATCAAAGTTGGTTTGGTTTTGGTTCGGATTAAAACTGTAAAAGCGTTCTGGTTTGTTGGATTTTTAAATTTACTTTTTATATATGATTAGATAGATATTTGGATTAGTAGTTTTAAGGAAATTTAACAAAATTATCTTAGAAACGATTGCACAAAAGTTTTTTTAAAAAAGATACAAAATTAAGATTTTCCGTCACTTATATATTTTTTACTAGTTTTATTAAGTTGTTTCTTGCAAGGCACATCACTAAGTAAATTACACATTTGCACTTAAATTTTATGATACATGTGAAAGAATGTAGATCATACTTTCAAACATAAAATTATATATACACGAATTCAAAAACTAAATTTATTCTAAAAAGTGATTTCTATTCAACCAACTAAATTATATTATTTGGATATGTAATCATTAATTCAAAGCACATGTGTTTTCTAAAATCATTATTTCAAATGGACAAGTACATATTCGCAAAGATATTTTAAAACATACTTTAAGTTATAAAAAAAAAAGATACTTTCAGTAAAGGCGTTAAATTTTTTTTTTTTTTAAATATCTAACGTTAAAAAAATATTCTCGGGACTCTTTTGAAAATTACAAGTAGGGCTTTGGTGGTGGATATTGTAACTTAGATGATAAGTCTTCAATTAAAAGATTACCGCTTTTCTCGTTAGGTGTTTCATTCTATTTAAAAGATAAACTAGGCACGTCAGAAACTAAATTAAGACAAAACGGTAACGAGTTTCAAAATATTTTGGTCTTGGAAGATATAAAAACAAAGTAAAGCGTCACCTAATCAAACACCTAAGCGATGTTGTCTTGCGAAAAATTAAAGCAAAAAAGTCTGAAAACAAGTGGAGTGACTACACACTGTTTTCGTTAATTTAAACGTTCTGTTTGACCGAGAGATGTAATTACATTTCTTGACGTCGAACAAAAACATCTATGTAAATCATAAATTTCTTTACTTAGTCAATTAACTAATTTTTGCAACATATATATACACATAAATATATATATATCTTATTTTAAAAGTGTACGACATTAAGACAGGGTATGTGTATTAACATCAACGGTAAACATATTTTGTAAATCCGTAATTCTTAGTTCTTACATCCACTTGAGAAAGACGTATCTCCGCGATTACTATTTTGAGCTTTGAAAATTTTAGAAAAATTATTTAACATGAAAAACTGGTAGGATTTTTTATATCTTATTATGTTCCCCATTCCTTTTTCAAGTTGTTGATCTCCCATAATTCGGATGATAACCTGCTTCACACTTGTTTGTCAATGAGTTGAGTGATAGCCAATACCATCTTTGGGGCTTCACCATGTCTTCTATTGTTTTTTTTCTTGCCAAATTATGTGTAGCGCAGCCTCGAAAGTATAGTGCAAGAAGAAAAGATGAACCTAATCACGTGATGCATGTATCCACCAATAATCTCATGAGTTGATCCCAATCTGTTGTGTGCATCATATGTAGCAGATTCTTAACCAGTTTGTCCCATATCGTCGCATAAAAAACTTCAAGAGAAAAAAAGGTGGTTTCGAGTTTCCAAATTCTGTTGGCAGAGAACACAAGTAGCATTTTCCCATGTACTTCATTGGTGCATGCGATCCCCTATCGACAACCAATTAAGAACATCCAATCATAAATGGAAAGCATACTAAGGTGTTGCGAAAGAGCACTATATATCTTTCCACTACTCTTTAATTTGGTTAGGCTGTCTCAGTAACTTCCATGTATTTTTGGAGATGACCTTCGTATAGAGCTTATCGGTCTTGCATTATCACATCACCCTATCGTAGAGGACTAATCTTTTTACAAATACGTACGTAGAGCTTTGGTGGAACGGTAACTTGGATGGTAACTTGTTTCATTTGATTCAAAGCAACAATATTAATTAAACACGCTTAGGCCATTTAAAATATAAATCCAAACAGACCGTAACCTATGCACGTCTGAAACTAAATTAAGACAAAACGGTAACGAGATTCGAAATATTTGGGTCTTGGAAGATATGAAAAAGTAATTTCTTGCGAAAGCGTCACCTAATCAAACACGTAAGCGATGTTATCTTGCGAAAAAGTAATGTCTTGACTCTTAAAACAAGTGGAGTGACGTCATGTTTCTAATTATAGTTATAAAATGTAATATCATCTAGACTTAATATACTTAATACAACGACGATTATTCTGTTTTCGTTAATCAAGTTGAGATGTAGTTTCATATTTTGTTGGACAATGTAAAACCCATATGGCAAAATCGGACCAAGAGATGTTGTTACATTTCTTGACGTCGAACAACAACATTTATAAGTCATAAATTTAATTGGTAAAATATTTCAGATATAGTATCTGTATATCTTATTTTAAAAGTGTACGACATTAAGACAGGATCTGTGTATGCATCAAAGGTAAACATATCTTGTAAATCTGTAATTCTTACATCCACTTGAGAAAGACGTCTCTCCACGATTATAAATATATGTAAATGCCAATATATTATTTTATTAACATCTGTCAGAATAATTAATTTACTAAAAACCCTCCCAAAATGCCACATTCTTTCTTCCATATCTTCCTACTCTCTCTTTTCCTCTACAACAATTGCATTGCGTGTCACTACACATTCACGGTGAGTTTAAATTAAATTAATCATTTTAATCAAGCCTGAGTTATAAACTAATAACTTTCTTTTTTTTGATAAAATTTAAATAAACTAATGATGAAAATTAATTAATGGCAGATTAAGGAAACTCCATATACGAAACTTTGTAGCACGAAGAAGATTTTGACCGTTAATGATCAGTTTCCTGGACCGGTTTTAAAAGTTCACAAAGGTGACACCATTTACGTTAAAGTTCGTAACCGAGCTAGTGAAAACATCACAATGCATTGGTAATAATCTAAAACTCCATTTTTGTTTCTTAAGTTAAATTATGCCAATTACAAGCATGTAACGATTAATGGTTGAATAACACAGGCATGGTGTAGAACAGCCGAGAAACCCGTGGTCAGATGGACCCGCATACATCACACAATGCCCGATTCGACCCGGGTCGGATTTTGTGTACAAAGTCATATTTTCCATTGAAGAAGCGACTGTTTGGTGGCACGCACATAGCTCTTGGACACGGGCCACTGTACATGGTCTTATCTTTGTATATCCTGTGCCTCCCAAATCACTTCCTTTTCCAAAACCGGACCATGAAGTCCCCTTAATTTTAGGTAACTATTTTTTTAAATGATAAATTTATTAATCAACCAAAATTATATTTTATTTACGAAGTAATTGAAATAAAGAACCGGTTAAAATATATAAATTTTTATATCTATGTGTATTGTATATTTCTAAACAAAGTTTTTTTATCAAAAAAAAAAAACTTTGGGTTTTATATTGTCTTCAAAATAAATTTATAAAAATGAACAGGAGAGTGGTGGAAGGCGGATGTGAGAGAGGTGGTGGAGGAGTTCTTGGCGAGCGGAGGTGCTCCTAATGTATCAGATGCTTTGACCATTAATGGACACCCTGGCTTCTTGTATCCTTGCTCTAAATCAGGTTTCTTATAATTATTTTCATCATTTCTCCTTAATTAATTAGTACTTTTTTTTTTTTTATAACATTTGTAGGATATAAAGTTTATGATGAGATGAAATGAAATTTGCATGGAATATATAAAACGAGTATATTTGTGAATTGAAATAATTTAAACAATAGTTCTATGGAAGATATATAAAAATAAATTACATAATTAAAATGGGCATTTTAAAATGAAAATTTTGAAAATTTTCCTCGTTTTTAGAGTTTTCACTTGTTTAATAGTAAAATATAAACGTTCAATTAAATATTTTTGGTTTTTTATTCAAGCAGATATACAAATTTAACTAACCATTTAGAGACACTCAAATGCCAATTTAGTTAAGAAAATGGCCAACAATAAAAAAAAAATATGTAGCGTTAATTTAGTTAACTTCTATGCAAGCAAGAGAGTTAGCTTTCTGTATAAATTAATATGAAATTATAATAATATATTACAATCTGATAGGTTATTGAAAATTGTGTTCTTTCCGTTGTTTGTTACACCTCGCTGGATTGATAAAAAATAATCATAAAAAGGCATATTGTTCCAAATTAAAATAGTTGTTTATGTATCTATTATTTAAAAAATATTTTTTATGCTTTTGAAAAATATACAATTTGCATGCATATATGTTTAAAATTAATATAAATCTTACGTCGTTTAATATTTAACAGACACATACGAGCTCGCGGTAGAGAAAGGCAAAACCTATCGAATTCGTATGGTAAACGCCGCAATGAACATAATTCTCTTCTTCGCAATCGCAAATCACAACCTCACCATTGTCGCTTCCGATGGACACTACATCAAACCTTTAAACGTTACTTAAATTACCATATCTCCAGGCGAAACGCTAGACGTGTTATTACACGCCGACAAAAGCCCAAAACGCATTTATCACATGGCAGCTAGAGCTTACACAGGCAACCTTAACATCGAGTTTGACAACACCACCACTATTGGGAACTTACGTTACATGCATTCAAGCAAAGCGAATACGTCATCATTGTCTGAATCTTACCCAAACCTTCCTTATTACAATGATACGTCAGCAGCTTTCAGATTCTTTACCAAACTCAGAAGCCTATACTCGGGACAAGTTCCTGTCAAAATCTCTCGTAGGATACTCACGACAGTTTCTATAAATCTTCTCATGTGTCCTAATAACTCATGTGGAGGTCCAAACGGGTCAAGATTGAGGGCTAGTATGAACAACATATCGTTCGTCACACCAAGCCACGTGGACATATTAAAAGCTTATTACTATCATATTAAAGGCGTTTACGGAACGCGATTTCCGACGTTTCCACCGCTTATTTTCAATTTCACAGCGGAAGATCAACCGTTATATTTGCTGACTCCAAGACTTGCGACTGAGGTAAAGGTGTTTAAGTTCGGTGAAGTGGTTGAGATTGTTATTCAAGGGACGAGTTTAGCTGGTGGTGGACTAGATCATCCTATGCATCTCCATGGTTTTAGCTTTTATGTGGTTGGAGTTGGGATTGGGAACTATAACATAAGTGATAATCCATCATCTAAGTATAATCTCAAGAATCCTCCGTACAAAAATACGGCGACCGTGCCTAGAAACGGTTGGATCGCTATCAGATTCATAGCTGATAATCCCGGTACGTACCTTACATATATACTTTCTTTTTTTTTAAATACCATACATAAAAACTTTATTTTTGTTTTGTTTGTTTGTTAAAGGGTTTATTATTTATTCTTACAAACTTATATAAACAGACAAGAGTTAGTAACTTCTTCTAAATTTTATCTTCAGCTTTGCCTAGGTTCGAATCTCTTTGGTTGATGTTTAATTTGTAACCGGCCACAATCGAAGATTTTTTGTTTCTTTTTCTTTTCTGACCCTTTTCTTTTTTGATAAAGATGTGTTTTTCTTTCTTAAATGACCAGAGAAAACCGGATTTTAACCAAAAAAATTATATCTTGTTTTATATGCCAGCATATCTCGATGTAAATGTAATTAAACTAAAAACCAAATTTAGCATAACTGAACCGACCAAAAAACAATTCTACAGAAATCATATTTTCATAGTGATTTAATAATATTTAATTTATATAGCATTAGTTAGAAACGATATTTTTAAATATAGAGCCTACAAAAGAAAACTGAAAATAAATTGAATCGAACATAATAATCATATAACAACCAAATTTTTTTTGGTTGATAAAATTCTAAAAATAATAGAAACCTATAATCAAAATAGTGAATGGAAAGTAACCAAACTAAATAATCTGATGTAAGTCCTTAAAACACACACATTCACCTCTACTTATCATTTTCTAATCTTGTAATTACGTTTGTAGGGGTTTGGTTCATGCACTGTCACTTGGATAGACATCAATCGTGGGGTATGAATGTTGTGTTTATTGTTAAGAATGGAAAAGGACCAAATCAGCAAATTCTGCCTCCACCACGTGATTTGCCGCCTTGTCATTAGTAATGTAATTTGTTACCATTTAATGGTTTCGTCATATTGTATTCTTATTATTCGACATCAAAAACTTCCTGTATTACTTATCTGATTCGAATCTGCTTTCTTGATGAGCTAGTCATTATGGAATCAATAAGGTCACAAGGGAAAAGAGAGAATCATTTCCATGTTATAGTATGTTGATGTAATAAATTATATTTACAAAGATATTATCCTAAAGTTTATTTCTGTAAGAAAATATTTTCATTGCTCTAAATCAGGTCTAGTTTTGTTTTCTAACGTTTTCTTCTTTTTCTGTTAAAGTAATATTTTCTCCTTAACTAGTACATTTTAATCTGTTATTTTTTTGGGAAATTCTCAAAAATAGCACACAAAATTAGGTTTTTGTGGACAAGATTAAGAATTGTAGAAACTCAATTTCTTGGTGGAGGAAGAATAATATTCCGACAGGGCAGGCAAATATAGTTTCTCTCAAAGCAGTTTTAGAGAAGGCTAAAAATGATGATTCAATTCCGCAGGAGGAAATTTCAAAGATAACACAAAAATTAAAAGAGGCCTATCATGAGGAAGAGATTTACTGGCAGCAAAAGAGCAGGAATTTATGGTTGAAGGTAGGAGATAAAAACACTAAAAATTTTCATGCATCAACAAAGCAGAGATGGATACATAATAAAATTTCGGGACTATTTGGTTCGGATAATATATTAGAAGAGTCGGAGAAAGGTATGGAGGATATTACTTCTGGTTCTTCAGGGAGCTTTTTTTTCAAAATCGAATACAAGTGGAATTGAAGAGACGGTACAAGTAGTACAACCTCTGATAACTGAAAGTATGAGTAGGGATTTAACGAAGAAAATAACAGAGACTGAGGTCAAGAAAGCTCTTTTTGCGATGCATCTAGAGAAAGCTCCAGGGTTGGATGGGATGACAACGCTTTTTATCAAAGATTTTGGTATTCTATTAAGGATGATCTGGTGCAAATGGTTAAAGATTTTTTCAATTCAGGCAATTTGACCAAAAGCTAAATGAAATCAACATTTGCCTAATTCCAAAGAAGGAGAAACAGCAGAGGATGGCTGAATTTAGGCCGATAAGTCTTTGTAATGTTAGTTACAAGATTATATCGAAAATTCTTTATTTGAGGCTTAAGAAGGTTTTGCCAAGGTTAATTTCGGATACACAACTAGCTTTTGTTTCAGGTAGGCTTATCACAGATAATATCTTAATAGCACAGGAAATGTTCCATGGTTTATGTACAAAAAAAGTCTGTAGAGAAACATTTTTAGCTATTAAAACAGACATGAGTAAGGCTTACGTTAGGATTGAATGGGGGGGGGGGTTTCTGGAGGCGGTTCTATATCATTTAGGCTTTAATTCGGTGTGGATAGCATGGATTATGTGGAGTGTCAGTCCAGGTTTGTATCAGGTTCTAATGAATGGGCAACCAAAAGGCAATATTGTCCCTCAAAGAGGACTCAAGCATGGAGATCCTTTATCACCATATTTATTTATTTTATGTACAGAGGTGTTGATAGCGAATATTAAAAAGGTAGAAAATGATAAAATAATTACAGGAATTTCAGTAGGCTGAGCGTGTCCACCTACGCTGTACAAGCTTGAACACTTTCAAAGGTTTCATCATCAATAACCAATTTCCCGACCGGGTCGGAGTATACAAATTTGGATTATCTTTATTGGAGAATACCAAATCATATAAAAGAACAGGGTATATCCGTTTATTTTCTTTGGATACTATGGTTTTTATGGAAAGGTAGAAAGAAAAATCTATTTAAAAGTAAACAAACTGTTTCCCAAGACATATTAAATCGTGCTATCACAGAACATTTAGCTTGGGAGGAGGCACAAGCAAGTCCAACAGAGGAGGAAGTTAATATGGAGTTGGTGGAGATAGTCCCTTCATCGATAAGATGTCGGATTGATGGTTCTTGGAAGTCATCTGATCCTATTACTGGTCTAGGTTGGTTATGTATTCAGGGAGATGATAATGTTTTATTTTTGGGCGCAAAGTGCAATCAAAAAACGCTTTCATCCCTGCATACAGAATCAGAAGCACTATTATGGCAGTGAATTCTATCATTTCGGAAAAACTTTTATGCTATGTGTTTGAAACAGATTGTGCAGATCTCGTATCCATGGTGCAATCACCAGAGGAGTGACCCGCTTTCTCCAATCAGCTTGACGATCTTGCTCCTCTATGTGATTCTCTTCCTGGGTTTTGTATCTTTTTCAGTACAAGTAAAAGGTGAACTGGCTAGGTTTTTTAGAAGCTCAAGAGGACTCCGACAAGGCTGTTCATTATCACCTTATTTGTTCGTAATATGTATGAATGTCTTATCAAAAATACTGGATAGAGCGGCCAAAGAGAAAAGGTTTGGTTATCATCCATATTTTCATAATCTTACACTCACTCACCTATGTTTTGCGGATGATATGTTAGTTTTCTCGGATGGAACAAGACAATCTATTGCAGGAATTCTTCAAGTATTTAAGGAGTTTGCAGCAGCATCAGGACTGAGGGTAAGTCTTGAAAAATCAACACTTTCTATGGAAGGGGTTTCAGTGAGAGTAAGGGATGAGATTCTGGAGCATTTCCCTTTTGATCAAGGACTATTACCTGTAAGGTACTTGGGATTACCTCTTCTGACCAAGCGTATGACAGTTCATGACTATACACCTTTGATAGAGAAGATCTGATCGTGAATAAGTTGCTGGACTGCAAGGTATCTCTCATTCGCTGGACGCCTACAACTCATTGCGTCAGTAATCCATAGTCTCACAAACTTTTGGATATCTGCTTTTCATTTACCTAAATCATGCATTGAAGAGATAGATAAGCTATTTGTTTCATTTCTATGGTTTGGACCAGAACTAAATTCAAAAAAGGCTAAAGTCGCATGGAAAGATGTTTGTAAACCAAAGGAAGAGGGAGGTTTAGGGTTTAGATCGACACATGAGGCAAATAAGGTGAGTTGTCTGAAAATCCTTTGGCACATACAATCAGCTCATTCATCACTTTGGGTAAACTGGGTCAGAGAGTACCTAATTTGCAAAGGATCAATATGGTTGGTTAAGGAAACCACTTCCTTAGGATCATGGACTTGGAAAAAACAATTGAAATACTGGGAGTAGGCATTCTCATTGAGCAAAGTCGAAGTCTACAATGGTGAATCGACATCTTTCTGGTTTGACAAATGGTCCCCATTGGAAAAACTACTGGATATCACAGGAGCTCGAGGTACTATAGACCTAGGGATACCCACTTATGCAACAATGGCAAATGTGTTGGCAACGCACAGAACTCGGCATCATCGGGTTGATTTTTTGGCAATGCACAAAATGAGGCTATTATCTCCTTACATGAAAAAGGTTTCTCGGAGGAAGAGGATGTGATTCTGTGGAAATGCAAAGCTGATAAATACAAACCGAAATTCAGCTCAAAGGAAACTTGGAGACTAATTCGACAATTGCAACCAACTATGGAATGGTATAAGGGCATATGTTTCTCCCACTACACGCCTAAATACGCTTTCATAGCTTGGCTGGCGGCACTAAACAGATTGTCAACTGGGATATAATGCTTAGCTGGAATACTAATGTCCCAATAGGGTGGTCTTTATGTCCAGAGACAATGGAGACGCGCATCCACATCTTCTTCACATGCCCATATTCAGCAGAGGTTTGGCATTCCCTTACACATAAGCTCTTTGATACACAGTTTTCAACTCAATGGGACACAGTTCTTGGCCAACTTGTGGATGCAAACCAGGAGAATGTCAAGTTGTTCCTGTTGAGATATGCTTTTCAGATCGCAATTTTTTCACTTTGGCGGGAGAGGAATGGTAGACGACATGGAGAACCGGCTACACACCATATCCAGCTAACCAAGTACATCGACAAGCAAGTCCGCAATAGACTCTCAAAAATTTGATATGATATGTTCACAAATATGATAGAACCGCAATGATAACTTAACTTAAATCCGAACATATCATATTTGACATTAATGCATCTAAGATTAGTTCAAGATATCAATAACACTCTCATGTATATTAATTATCTAGATTCCAGGGGATTAATCCAGATCTAGTGTAAATTCAAATCCAGATGAAGAACAATTATGATAATCCTAATATGTTATGTCCATATCCACAATTCATCATAAGCCCTATGAAAACCCTAAATCTAACAGGTTGATTTCTCAAACATAATCAATGAAACACAAATCATAGTCTGAATAAACTACATAAAATATATCAAGAGTATAAAAGGAGTTCAAAATCTTCTCTCTACAAGTTGAGTTCTGATTCTTCTCTCCAAAGCTCTATAGCTCCAAAATCTCTCAAAGAACTTGATAAAACAAAACTTAAGTCTTTTTGACTTATAAAAAAATAGATATATCTAAAATACAAAAATGACTTGTATTGCAGATAATTAAAACTCTCGAGGCAATTTTGTAATTCTTTAAACTTGATAAAACTAGAAGGCTTCGGTTGTCATGACCCATGTCGATCGACATCAATGAGGTGTGTCGATGGACATCAATACCTTCAATCATCTCCAAGTTGATTTGCTCAGTTACAAAGCTCTAAAAGCTGCAAAGTGCATCAACAAGGTATAACTCGTACTTGTACCTAATAAGACTCAAAAAATACCAAAATTATTCTAAAAACAATACTTATATCATTGCTAAAAACCATAAAAACTATGATATATCAACTCTTGACCATACGATCCATGGGAGATACTCGTTTTGAAAAAGGAATGGTGATGTGGTTGGGCACCAGATAAAGTTTGATTTTCTTTTTAAGTTAAAAATGTTTTAGTATCTTCATAAAATGCTGCACTTAATGTAAAAAAGGGTTTTTTGAATAATCTTTACATTATATTCAAAAAAATGATTAATAAAACAGTATTTTTAAGTCAAAAATTAGAAAACATTTCCTAGTTTTTTTTGGGAAATTCTCAAAAATAGCACAAAATTAAGTTTTTGAGAAACAAATAGCATACATTTTAATTTAGGACAAAATATCATTTTTATTAAAGGTCAATTCTCTTATATAGCACAAATATCTTAACCTCATATTTTTAGGGTTAAGGGTTTAGAAAACCCTAAACACTAATCCCTAAACCATACCTCCTACCACCTAAAAATTAAACTTTAAATTTTAAAATACTTAACCCAAACAAAAAACTTAAATAATTTCCTTTATAAAATGCTATTTTGTTTCCTAAATAAAAATATATGCTAAATTTGTCAAAAAAAAAACTCGTTTAGTGCCATTGTAGGGAATTTATCATTTTTTTTAACATCTTCTTTATTGATTAGTTCATATCGTAATGTAATTGTTTTGTAATAACTGAGAAATTACAAGAGGTAAGGGATAATAATGAAAAACAGAGCCTTGTGGGATGTTCTGCTTTGCCGTAACTGTTGATGTTGTTAAAGTTTGAATCGGTCTTTAAGTAGTTAGTACAAGTCAGTTTTCTGTTTCACTAGTTCGTGTCTTTGTGGATTCTTGTAGTGGAGTCATGTGTTAGTGTTTATTGTCGTGTCTTAGAGGGTCCTATTTTCTAGTTATTCTCTTTATTCGTCTAAGTCATTGTAAGGCTATTTAAAGCCACCATTGTTGAATCAATGGAGTATCACTTTCAGTTCAATATTTCACATTTGGTATCAGAGCCTTTCTAAAAAAAAAAAAAGAAGAGAACAAAACCTGTGTGAGAAAGTGATCGAGAGAGAAACAAAAATGTCTGAGAAATCTGAGAAGTTTGTACAGCCAGCCATCCCAAAATTTGATGGCTATTATGATTTTTGGTCAATGACAATGGAGAACTTTCTCAGAAGCAGAGAGTTGTGGAGTCTGGTTGAGGATGGAATTCCGACGATGGCAGTTGGAGCATCACCAGCAAGTGAGATGCAGAGGAAATCTGTAGAAGAGGCGAAGCTAAAAGATTTGAAGGTCAAGAACTTTTTGTTCCAGTCCATTGATAGAGAGATCCTGGAAACTATTCTTGACAAAGGCACATCTAAGGCTATTTGGGAATCCATGAGAAAGAAATATCAAGGTTCTACAAAGGTGAAAAGGGCACAATTACAAGCATTGAGAAGAGAGTTTGAATTGCTGGCCATGAAAGAGGGAGAGAAGGTCGATATCTTCCTCGGAAGAACCTTGACGATAGTAAACAAGATGAAGGTAAATGGTGAATCAATGGATCAGAGCACAATTGTGAGCAAAATTCTCAGATCCTTGACTACGAGATTTAACTATGTGGTGTGTTCGATTGATGAATCGAACGATCTGAGCACGATGAGTATTGACGAGTTGCACGGTAGTTTACTTGTCCATGAGCAGCGATTGGATGGACACATGAAAGAAGAGCAGGCATTGAAAGTGTCTCAAGATGAAAGACCTAGTAGACGAAGAGGTCGTGGAGCGTTCCGAGGAGTTCGCGGTAGAGGAAGAGGAAGAAGTGCTGTTGATCGTGCCATTGTTGAGTGTTACAAATGTCACAAATTAGGGCACTTTCAATACGAGTGTCCCGAATGGGAGAAGAAAGCAAATTATGCTGAGCTAGAAGAGGAAGAAGAATTGCTTCTGATGTCTTACGTGGAGGAACTTCAGTCAAAGAGAGAAGAAGTTTGGTTTCTTGATTCAAGATGCAGCAATCATATGACTGGTTGTAAGGAGTGGTTTTCCGATCTGGAAGAAGAAATCAATCGTTCAGTGAAACTTGGAAACGATATGAGAATGTCGGTGGTGGGAAAAGGAAGTGTGAAAGTGCAAGTTAATGGTATCATCCAAGTTATACCTGAAGTGTATTACGTTCCGGAGCTCAAGAACAATTTGCTAAGTCTTGGACAGCTACAAGAGAGGGGCTTAGCAATTCTGATCCGCGATGGAACCTGCAAGGTTTATCATCCCAGCAAAGGCGTGATCATGGAGACCACCATGAGTGAGAACAGGATGTTCTTTCTTCTTGCCTCCAAATTGCAGAAAAATTCGATGTGTCTGCAAACAGAGGAAGTGATCGACAAGGAGATGAACCTGTGGCATTGTAGGTTTGGGCATTTAAATCAAGATGGGCTGAAATTACTTGCACATAAAAAGATGGTTATTGGGCTTCCTAACCTAAAGCCCACAAAGGAGATATGCTCCATCTGTTTAACGGGGAAACAACACAGAGAGGTGATGGCGAAGAAGAGTTCCTGGAGAGCATCGAGACAGCTCCAACTCGTGCACTCGGATATCTGTGGTCCTATTACTCCAATTTCGCATAGTGGAAAGAGGTACATACTAAGCTTTATTGATGATTTCACTCGGAAAACATGGGTCTATTTCCTCCATGAAAAATCTGAAGC
The DNA here is from genome assembly GCA_028015245.1 of Cardamine occulta. Lineage (NCBI taxonomy): Eukaryota > Viridiplantae > Streptophyta > Magnoliopsida > Brassicales > Brassicaceae > Cardamine > Cardamine occulta. The sequence continues at coordinate 6,388,954 of CM051383.1, read as the reverse complement.
ATTCACCACTTTTAAAATCTTCAAAGCAAGTGTGGAGAATGAGATTAATGGATTCATAGCTTCTCTAAGGACAGATCGAGGAGGAGAATTTACATCAAATGAATTTGGAGAATTCTCTAAATCGCATGGCATCAACCGGCAATTGACGGCGGCGTTTACACCATAGCAGAACGGAGTGGCCGAGAGAAAGAACAGAAAAATCATGAATGCAGTTCGATCGATGTTGAGTGAAAGACAAGTCCCAAACGTTTTTTGGTCTGAAGCTACAAGATGGAGTGTGCATATTCAGAATCGATCTCCAACAGCAGCAGTAGAAAACATGACACCTGAAGAAGCACGGAGTGGTTCAAAACCTGTGGTGGAGTATTTTCGTGTCTTTGGGTGCATAGGATATGTGCACATACCGGATCAGAAGAGAAAAAAACTAGACGACAAAAGCAAGAAATGTGTCTTTCTAGGAGTTAGTAAGGAATCGAAAGCATGGCGGCTATACGATCTGGTTACAAAAACGATTGTGATAAGCAAAGATGTTGTTTTTGATGAGAGCAAAAACTGGAATTGGGATCAAGCTGGTATAGAAGAAAAATTACTTGATTGTGGTGATGCAGAAGATCAGAATCAGAAGAAGAAGAAGAGACTAGTCCCACCCCTGCAAATGGAAATTCGCCTTTGCCTCAATCTTTGTCGTCGCCCGGATTGACACCGACAACGCCAGCAACGCCAATCTCAATATCATCAAGTGTTGAGAGAAGAGTAGCTGCGGTTACAGTACCGCGCATAAGGAAAAAGCCAGGATACTTGGCTGATTATGACACGGGAGAAGAAGAAGAAATGGAAGAAAATCTATCTGTTATGTTGTTGATGATGATGACAGAGAGTGATCCTATTAAATTCGATGAAGCAGAGAAAGTTGATGTGTGGAAAGAAGCAATGAAGCGTGAGATTGAATCAATTGAGAAAAATAACACATGGGAGCTGACTACCTTACCTAAAGGTTTCTCACCAATTGGAGTGAAATGGGTGTATAAGACAAAGCTGAATGAAGATGGAGAAGTCGATAAACACAAAGCGCGGTTAGTAGCGAAAGGGTATGCTCAATGTTATGGCATAGATTATACTGAAGTCTTCGCTCCAGTCGCGCGGCTTGACTAATTCGAACCATTCTTGCGGCAGCAGCTCATTCGAATTGGGAACTTTATCAATTAAATGTTAAGAGCGCTTTTCTACATGGAGATCTGAAAGAGGATTTATATGTAAGACAACCGGAGGGTTTCATAATGAGAGGAGAAGAAGAAAAGGTGTACAAGTTAAGGAAGGCTTTGTATGGGCTTAAACAAGATCCAAGAGCTTGGTACAGTCAGATTGAAAGATACTTTCTGAAAGAGGAGTTTGAGAGGTGCCCAAGTGAACATACTCTGTTTACTAAGGCAAAAGGAGGTAATATTCTCATTGTTAGCTTGTACTTTGATGATTTAAAATTTAATGGGAATAGTAGAGCTATGTGTGACGAGTTAAAAGAGTCAATGATGCTTGAATTTGAGATGTCTGACTTGGGTAAAATGAGGCATTTTCTTGGGGTTGAAGTGAAACAGAGTGCTGCAGGGATTTTCGTATGTCAAAGGCGATATGCTCGTGAAGTATTGGAAAGGTTCGGAATGGAGGAAAGCAATGCCGTAAAAAATCCGATCCTACCGGGAACGAAACTCACGAAGGATGAGAATGGTGACAAGGTGGATGAAACCATGTTCAAACAATTGGCCGGGAGTCTCATGTATCTTACGGTGACAAGACCAGATTTGATGTTTAGAGTTGGTTTGTTAAGTAGATACATGACAAGCCCGAGAGTCTCTAATTAGGCTGCAGCAAAAAGAATTATAAGGTACTTAAAAGGAACCATAGAGCTTGGAATTCTTTACAGGAGAGGAGACAACAGTAGTCCGAATCTTATGGCGTTCACGGACAGTGACTACGCCGGTGATTTGGATGATCGGAGGAGCACGACGGGCTGTGTGTTCTTGATGGCTTCGGGTGCGATTTCTTGGGCGTCGAAGAAGCAACCCGTTGTTGCACTTTCTACCACCGAAGCAGAATATATAGCTGCATCATTCTGTGCGACTCAGTGTGTGTGGCTTAGAAGAGTGTTAGCAACAATTGGAGCTGCAGAAAAATCAGCAACTGTGATTCAATGCGACAACAGTTCGACGATTCAACTGTCAAAACATCCAGTTCTTCATGGAAAGAGTAAGCACATTGAAGTGAAGTTTCACTACCTTAGAGACTTGGTGAATGATGAGACTGTCAAATTAGAGTATTGTGCAATACAGAATCAAGTTGCAGACATCTTTACCAAACCGTTGAAGCTGGAACAGTTTGAGAAGCTGCGAGCTCTGCTTGGAATGGTTAATGCTTCTGAAGTAAGCTAAATTCAGATGAATTAGCTTAAGGGAGGGCATGTTGATGTTGTTAAAGTTTGAATCGGTCTTTGAGTAGTTAGTACAAGTCAGTTTTCTGTTTCACTAGTTCGTGTCTTTGTGGATTCTTGTAGTGGAGTCATGTGTTAGTGTTTATTGTCGTGTCTTAGAGGGTCCTATTTTCTAGCTATTCTCTTTATTCGTCTAAGTCATTGTAAGGCTATTTAAAGCCACAATTGTTGAATCAATGGAGTATCACTTTCAGTTCAATATTTCACAGTAACATCTGCTGTTTGAAACTCCCTTGAGATCCACTGAAAACTGGATTCTTTAAACTTGTCTCTCCATGATCGTAATTTCCTCAGCCAATTAAAACACCCAAAGTTCATTTTCTTTCCATTAAGAAGATTATTAATCTCTCTACTGTCACCTTCAAAATAGACCTTTTTGTATCCTTTTATCCAACAATTCTGCATTGCAATGATGAGGGCTTCAATACTTCCCCTGTGGGTAATACACCTGAAATTAATCTCCAACAAAAGTGTTTAGTTTTAGGTGCAGTTTGAATCTTCCATATCAAACGTTTGAGTTGTATATTTCCTGTTGGGGGCTGTGGATTTTGATTCTGAGGCAAATGAGTAGCAAGCTAATATACAGATTTAACCGAATAAACTCCATATTTGGTGTAGTGCCAACCCAGAAGATCAGTAACTGCTGTTAACCACAACTTAATAGAAAGAATGACTTTTGCATCTTCATGCTCCACCATATCACGAAACTTTGAAACACTTCACCCTGTTTTTGTCTCATTAAACCAATCACACACTCGATCATTATTCTCAACACCTTCTCGTTTTTTGGTGGTAAGGCAGATGAAGAGGTAGTTGTGGATACATGATCAACACCCTAAATATAATGCTAATATTTGTAAAGTAAAATGGAAATTTCTAAGAAAAATGAAGATAAAGTCAAATGAATTGCTAGAAAGAAATGTGTAAAATAATTTTATTATTCAAATGGAAAAAAGAGCGACCTCCTTACATGGCTATGGGGGGGGGGGGGTCTATATCTATACACGAATTAAAGAATAAATGATACAAATAAATACTAATTAATTCCATGATTCTCTTTTAATTTGTTGGTTTTGATTTAGTCTTTAATGTCGTGACGTCTTGACTTTTGAATGATTTTCCTCTTTAGTTCGCAGATTCGCTTCGCTTCATGGATGCTCTTCACTTCACTTGCTCCTTCTCTCCGTGAGACTATACTACTAATCGGACCTCCAGTTCGCTCAACCAAGCTCTCTTACGGTTTACCCATCCTTGCTTCCCGAGTTGAATCAACCCTTTCTTTGATCTGCTGAGATGGTTGACATATGTCATAATTGAAGAGATTGGATCCTCGGTTCGGGATCCGATATACCTCCTCATGACTGGATAGCTCTTGGAACTGAAGACTTTGGCCATAATATTCCACCCTGTGTTAGGAGAATTATTGACTAAGCAGGAAATGAGGCTAGGTTGTTCTGCGAAGAAGCCCGAGGACTTATGTTTGTGTCTTTAAATTATTGGAGATGCAAACATGTTGGTTCGGGATGTATTCATTCTTTATAAATATGTAAACATAAATATTTTGAAATTTTAACAGCTGTGCCCGAGTAATGAGGTTGCCTACGTACCCATATTGGGATCAAGCCAAATTGTAGTTTGTAGAAAACACAAATACATTTTAGCTAGATCTTAAACTTTAATAACATAGAAACTGGTATCCCTTCTTCGTGCTCCAAACTTGTTAGCCACTTCGGTAATGATTAAAAATATGAGAGAGTACCCCAGTCAGCCCCCCCAATCATTAATGCGAATGATACTAAAGATTTGTTTTCAAGCCCAGTCTTCGAATTTTGGGACTTTGGACTTGGATCGCACTCAAACTGTTCTCGCTTTAGGGAATGCGCACCAGTTCAAAAAAATTTAAATTTTGAGCCAGATTGATAACAACTTCGAGATACGCTTCCATTCTAGCATCCTTAGCTTTGTAATATCCTTTAGACTGATTCACCACTAATTGAGAATCAAAATATGCGATTACTTCATGTGCTCCAATATTTTAGTGAGGCGAAGACCTGCGATGAGTGCTTCGTACTCTACCTCGTTGTTTGACTGCTTGGTAATTTCAGCTGTTGGAGTTTTAAGTCTGATTCCGACACCGCATCCTTGCTTTGACGAGGATCCATCTACAAAGAGCCTCCAATTTTTTTTTTCATCTTTTATAGTAGCCTCGCTGGCTGGGAGCTCGGTGAGAAAATCACCTAGTACTTTGAGATTTTGCACTTACACGACTTTTCTACTCGATGTCATACTCGCTGAGCTCAATAGCCCACTTTACTAATCGCCCTGATTGACTTGGACCACGCCCAAGGTGAACAATTGATAGAGAACTTAGCTCAAAGTGATGCTTTTCTATTGTGGTGATTATGATAGGGACTTAAGAGACTCCCATGTTGATGGCCAAAAGTTCAAAGAGATTAATGAAAAGATAGACAGGATGACTTAGGCGTTTCTCATCAATCAAAGATCGGTTAACTACGTGGGAGAGTTTGATGGGTATCAACAAAGGAACCAAGACATTGGTTTTAGTGTTAATGGTAATGAAATGGTTCAAGAAGAAGTTCACTATTTGGGAAACCAAGGAGACTATCAAGGAGATGGTTACAACCAAAACTTCCAACAAAGACCATATGTCAACTTCCAACCGAGAAACCAATACAACAACACTACCCAACCCTCTTTCCCAACCCAAACCTATCCACCATGACCTCAATTCTCAAACCAAGCCAACACGTCTATCCAACTTCCAACCCAACCCTCTACTGACGATCTCCTCAAGCAACTACTTAAAGGCCAAACCAAAGGAAACATGGAGATAGAGAAGATAATTGATGGAGTTACCACTACAGTGTAAGTTTTGAAGTCAAGAATGAATGACAAGGATTCCAAGATGGATGGTGCATAGTGATCTTGTTGGGAAGATCAATAGTTTGGCTTCTCATATGAAGACCATTGATCTTAAATTTGCTCAATCGTTTTCAATGTTGATACGGGATCCGTACCGAGGATCCATTCTCTCTAGACTACGACACATATCATTATATTTGATACATTGCAAAGGTTATCAGGTAATTCGAAATAAGAGGAGCAGACGAACTAAGTAAGAGCTCGGGAAAGCGAAGTAAGATCCGGGGAGTAGTGAAGCCTCATAGTAGAGGAAACGAGCGAAGCCAAAGACTGTCTGCAAAGAGAGGTGAATCTGCTCATCGGAGAAGATTTCATTCAAAAGAGAGTACATTAAGACGTTAAAGTTTAGGTCAAAACCAACGACTTAAAGAAGAATGATAGAATTAATTAGTCATTATTTTTAGAATTTATTCTCTAATTAATTTCTATTTACTTGTTCATTTTCTTACAAAAATCTTATTTTACTTAATAAACATTTCATTATTTTATTGGGTGTGAGATCCTGTATCCATATTTTGGCGCCGCCTGTGGGGAGAATTAGACAGTCAATCTACAAAATCACGTAATTTCAGTTGAGTTCTCCTCATCAAGTTCTACATGGCTAGTAGTACCGGTGATGATTAGACCAATATCAACCAAAATCGTACTGATATTGCTGCCATTCAGAATTCTCTTCAACAATCAGTCAAATCATGATTGATCTCGCTGCAAAACTAGGGAATGAGACAAAAATTAATGCTTTGAAGGGTAGCCATTCAATTTTGACCAGAAACGAAACGGCTCTCCTCTCTTAAGTGGATTCTATGTCTACAGGTCCTCCGTCTGGGATCCAAAGTTCCTGAGTTCTTCAGATGTCTACAAGAATTTTCAATCCCCGGACTCCACTGAATCCGTCTTAGACTACCAACTTCCAAGCGCTCGTAAATCAGGAAGAAGCACTTCCAGTCGACAACACACCTGTTGCTGATGCAAGTCAAACTCTTGAGCCGGTCGCTAATAATAATCCTCCGGTGGATGTGGTCAACAATAACAACAATGAAAATCTTGCTGAGATTGGAGAAACTTGGGAACAAGCAGTTATCTCAGATTTTCACAACATAAATTGAGCTATTCCAAAAAGAGGTCAAAATTTCATCAAGCAACAATTTCTGCATCAGCATTCGACAAAGTGATTGAACAAACGCGATGATCACTGTTTACTCCAAAGATAGCTAACTTTTGTATCAAGGACACTCGGAGAGTCAACCTTCCAACATACGATGGAATTACCGATCCAAAAAGTCACCTCGCTGCCTTCCGCATTGCCGCCGGAACATCAAACTTGATGCACATGAAGAATATGCAGGTTATTGCAAATTGTTCTCAGAAAATCTTTCTGGACAAGCATTGTCATGGTTTACGCAGCTCAAATCCAATTCGATTGACAACTTTAACCATTTGTCATCGGCTTTCATCATGAAATACTCCGTATTAATGGAAAAAGGAAAAACAGATAGCGATCTGTGGAATCTAGCACAAGGTCCACAAGAGCCCCCGAGGAAGCATATCGCTAACTTCAAGGATATTTTATCCAAAGTTCCAGGAATTTGCCAAACCGCTGCATTGGCAGCTCTGCGTAATGGTCTGTGGCATGAGCAAGGTTCTGTTTGGAGCTAACAGTTAACAAGCCAACCAATATCCAAGATGCCTTGTTCCGAGAAAATAACTAGATCGAAACTGAAGAGAAAAAGAAAACCTTTGAGAAGAAGTACACAGTCATAAAAACTGGAGTCGTGCCTACAACCAAGAAGTTTGAGCCAAAAGCAGCAAAGGACACCAAACGATTCGGGTCAACCCCGTATAACAACAATGTTAGGTGATCCTCTCCAGGAAAAGGAAAGTTCAGGTCTCCCTTGTAACACCCGTGTTCTGGGAATAGAGTCTCGAGGGTTATGTTGTCGGAATTAAAGAGTGAAATGATTTAATTCTAATTTTTAGGTTAGGAGGTTGGTTATTGAGTTACTATTAAACCAAAGGAGAAAAATTAATTATTCCTGGTTTAATTTAAATGAACCGGCTAACCCTAATCCTATTTAAAGATGAATTAGAAGAAACCCTAGTTGATTTTATGAGAATTTTCGTGGCCTCCTATAGAGGAGAGAAGAGGCTGAGCTTTTCGTTGTGGCTGAAAAAGAAGCTTGCACATGAAGGAGATGCAGACAGATCTGACATGTTGTAGTAGAACAGAGGTTCGACCTAGCAGATCGTTTCTAAAGGTAACGAAAATTTATGGAGTTGTAGCTATGCCTTATATCTAGATGTAGCAATTTGCGGAGTTGAATTTGAGTTATTATTCTAAAAGTTATTCGCGTTTTTGTGAAGTTCTCTGTTTCAGACGCGATTTGGATCAACTTGGATTCAAAGAGAGATCGTGAGTTCTTCTATGGACGGATCATGACGAAATTTTGAGGATAGCTTCAGGACATTTAGATGTTGAGTTTCAACGGTGCAGATTGGTTTTGGACGGTTAGATCTGGATTTGTGACTCTATATTTGAGACTGCTTGTTTCTGTTATTATTCCAAATGGTTGTTTTGGTTAGTTGAGTTGATTTATTCCATGTTGTTAGGTTGTGGTTTAGGTTGCTAGCTGTTACTTGATGTCGGGAGAGTGCAGAGGAGTTGCATAGAGTTTTTCGAAGTTTTGCATTTGTCTAAGGTGAGTGCAGTACCGTGGTCGGACTGGACTTACGGGAATTTCTCGGTCTAATTTTGTGTGTTAGGTTTTATTCCGTGTTGCGTTTTGTTTGTTGAATTTAATTAAATTGGTGAATTTAAATTAAATTACTGAATTTAATTGTTGTTTGTTGAATATAATAAAATTGGTGAATTTAATTAAATTTTTGAATTTAATTGTTGTTAATTGAATTTAATTAAATTAGTGAATTTAATTAAATTGCTGAATTTAATCTTGGGTTTTAAAATTTAATTAAATAGTTAAATTTAATTAAATTGCTGAAATGAATTGTATTGCTGAATTTAATCATTGTTGCTGAATTTAATTAATTATTAAAATTAATTAAGTTGTTGAATTTAATTAAATTGGTGAATTTAATTAAACTTCTGAATTTAATTATTTTTTGTTAAATTTAATTAAATTGGTGAATTTAATTAATTTTGCTGAATTTAATTAATTATTAAAATTAATTAAGTTGTTGAATTTAATTAAATTGGTGAATTTAATTAAACTTCTGAATTTAATTATTTTTTGTTGAATTTAATTAAATTGATGAATTTAATTAAATTGCTGAATTTAATTAAATTGCTGAATTTAATCTTGGGTTGTTAAATTTAATTAAATGATTGAATTTAATTAAATTGCTGAAATGAATTAAATTGCTGAATTTAATTATTATTGCTGAATTTAATTAATTGTTAAAATTAATTAATTTGTTGAATTTAACTAAATCACTGGACTTAGTGGCTATTGGTTGAAATTAATTAATTATCGATTTTAATTAATTGCCGGGTTGTTGCTTGCTGTTGGTTGAATTCCGAGCATATTATTATGCCAGAAATATTTCTGTAGTCGTCTATCTATAATTGACCTAGTAGATGGGTTGATCGGCTCCTCAAGATTTATTAAATCTTGATCTGCGTCTATTCGTAATCGCAGATAAAAATAAGGTATCTTAGCTGAGCTCGTGGAACTGCGGCTGGGAGAGCGGATGACATAGGGTGGTTTATTTGGCTGTTTTGATTACTTAAGATTGTTGTACGGATGAACTATTACGTTGTTAGATTTTAATTGCGAATTAATTGGTTAATAATTAATTGTGATGTAATTTGCTGGTTAAAATTGGCTGTTAATTGAATAACGTCATGGAGGTTTTATTATTTATGGGAATAATAAATGCTGTTTAAAAAAAAAAACGGGTCGGGGCGTTTCAATTTGGTATCAGAGCGGAGTTGTTTCTAGGACTGTTAGTTTCTGTTGTGTTATCTGTTATTGTTGTTTGGGGGTTTAAGATATGTCATCTTCCCAGCCGATAGTGGTCCTACGGTAAGACTTGTCGTTGGATTACTAATGTTGTGGAAAAAGTTAGTAATCTGCCATTTGCTGTTGTTGATTTTAAGAGATGGTCGATTCTGGCAGAGTTGGTAGATCCCGCAGGGGTGGTCGTGGTGGCCGAGTAGGCCATAGAGGTCGTATCGACCGTGGAGGCAGAACTGGCGGGGCATAGAAGTTTGTAAGGAGAGTGTGGCCCGTAGTATCACGGTGGAGCAGGTGGGAGTAGATCATCCTATCGGAGCTGGTCAAGCTGATTTTGTTGCTGGCATTGCTGTGCCGGCACCGAAAGTAGCTCCGCAGGGGGAGACCAGACCCAGATGGGGGCAGTGCTTGGGTTGTTGGCCCCATTTTTAGAGCGGTTATCGACTTTGGTACCGGCACCTATTTCTGATGATGCCACAAGGAGTGCGGATTCAACAAGTGGGAGTTGATTTGGGAGTTACAGAGGCTGTTGTTTAGCCGGTTGCTCTATCCTATCTCAGGATGATGAAGCACATGCAGAGGTTAGACACCATGTATTTTGCTGGTGGTGCCAAGCCGGTGGAGCAGACGATTGAAAGTCCCGAGTAGAGCGAAACTTTCATTCGATCAGATGCCCATAGGAGTATCGAGTACACTTAGCAGTTCATTATTTTAATGGTGATGCCCACACCTGGTGGGAGTGAGCACTCCATTGGTGATGATCAGGCTGTTTTTGTTGCTGGCAAAGCTATGCCAGTGTAGGGAATGGCTCCGCGGGGGGCATATCATAACTAATTGGGAGATGTGCTGAGGTTGCCGACCCCAGTTTTGGAGCCATTACCAGCTGTGGTACTGGCTCTTGCTTCAGTTGTGCCATTAGGGAGTTGCTGCTTTGCCAGGGAGTATTGTTTTGAGGGTTTCAGAAGCTGTAGTTGTGGAGTGTTAGAGGAGTGCTGTAGATCTTTGATGGTGGATCTTGCCGTATGAGTGCCCTAGATCTTTGAAGGTGGATCTTGTAGTACGAGTGTTGTAGATCCTTGCTGGAGGATCTTGTAGTAGGAGTGTTGTAAATCCTTGCTGGTGGATTTTTCTATAGGAGTGTTGGAAGTCCTTGTTGGTGGATCTAGTTGTAGGAGTGTAGTAGATCATTGCTGACTGATCTTGCTGTAAATCTTGTTGTTGACCTTGCTGTAGGTAGTTCTGTTGGTGTTCTTTGGCGGATAAAAGAGTTCTGATCGATGTCGCGATCAAAGACCGAACTGTCTTTGAGTGTATTGTTGGGTCCCCTGATGCTAAACTATCTGTTGTGGTGCTGAAAGTTTTAGTCATTGAGATGCCTAAGGCGTTATTGAGTTGCTGTAAGTAGTATGATCAAGTTGTGATTAAGAGATCGTTGATCTAAGCTAGATCGTCGATCTGGGATGAAACATAAGTATTTTTGTTTGGTATTCGAAAGACTTGGAGTGTTCCGGAGTGTCGCGGAGGAGTTCATAGAAAAGTTCTTAAAAAAGAAAGTTGCCAAAAAATAAAAGTTTCTGAAAGGGAAGTTATTCATTAATTGAGTGGAGCTTTGAGTGAGTATAGCCGAGGTTATTGCTGGGATTAAGCTCGTTGTGCGAACTAGCTGAGCTCTAAGTACTCAAAAGGAAGAGATCATAAGTGATCTAGGCTGTAAAGCTTGAAGAACATGCTGAGTTCTGGAAGCTAAGACTGCATTGAATTTGAGGCTATTTTGGGGTGGTCATAGGTTCGACCACTTGAGTTTAGCAAAGTTTGCATACATTAATAGTTACTAGACTAGTATCGGTATGGCACCATTTGAGGCTCTTTATGGTAGGCCATGCAAGACACCGCTGCGCTAGACTCAAGTGGGGGAGAGGAGTTTACTAGGAGCCGATTTTGTGCAGGAGACTACGGAGAAGATCTGTGTTGTTAAGCTGAACATGAAAGAGCACAAGATAGGTAGAAAAAACTACGCTAACAAGTGTAGAAAAGAGTTGGAGTTTGCTATGGGAGATATAGTGTATCTCAAGATAGCCATGCTGAGAGGCCGAACAGGTCTATTTCTGAGACTAAGCTGAGTCCTCGGTATATGGGTAATGTTAGGCTGTTGGAGTGTATCAGGCCGGTTGCTTATAGGCTGGAGTTGCCAGAGACGATGGAGGTATTTCATAACGTATTCCATGTTTTGAAGCTGAAGAAGTACCTGCATAAGGATGATCGGATGATGGCTAAGATTTCATCTGATCTTCCGCCGAGTTTGGTTGTAGAGGCGAGGTCTCTGGAGGTACTGACCATAGAGTCAGGCTGATTAGGAGGAAGCAAGTTCCAAAGATGAAGATCTTGTGGGACTGCAGTGGAGCAATGGAGGAGACTTGGGAACCAAACGCGAAGATAAATCGGAAGTTTCCCAAGTGGTTCGAAAAGCTGGAGACTTTGCTAGAGTCCCAGTGCTGTTTTGCTGAGTTGTTGTAATTTTTTGCTGTTTAAGCTGTTGTACTCGTTTAGGTTTGCTAAAATTTATAACGATATATGGTTTTACCTTTTATTCAATAATAAAGAGGAGTTTTTATTGAATATGCTGTGCTCTTGAGTTGTTTATACTTAGTTCAACTGTGAGGATCGTGCCGTGTTGATCCTAGTACTCGTCCTAATGCTGTTTGATGGGGATCCGTGCTGTGGAATCTCATCGCTGTGTGGTGTTTACCGGTCGGGTTTCTATGTGATTCCTGATGCTATCTCGGTAAGCCACTAGAGGTCTTAGGATCTTGCTGGACTTGCTGATCGGGTCACGCTGGACTCCGAGATGCTTGTCATTTTTACTGTGCTGAGCTGTTTCGGAGATTCGGTAGGCGTAGTTTTGCTGATCGGGTCACGCTGGACTCCGAGATGCTTGTTATCCTTACTGCGCTGAGCTGTTCCGGGGATCCGGTAGGTGTAGTTTATTCAAACCAAGTGGGGTCTTGTGGTATAGGATTCTGGGAGTATTTGAACTAAGTATAGACAATGCAGTGTGAAGTTATTGTCGAAAAGTTGTGTTGTGTTATGCTGATAACCGAAAGGGTATGCTGTGTTGTGCTGATAGCCGAAAGGCTATGCTATGTTGTGTTGTGCTGATAACCAAAAGGTTATGATGTGTTGTGATAATAGCCAAAAGGTTGTAATGTGTTGTGCTGATAACCCAAAAGTTATACTATGTTATGCTGATAGCCGAAAAGCTAAGTTGTGTGTGTTGATAGCCAAAAAGCTATGTTGTGTTATGCTATTAGCCATGAGGGCTATGTGGAGTTGTGTCGTTAACCATGGAGTTACGTTTAAGCCGTGTTATTGGGTGTAGTTATGTTGAGTCGTGTTGTTGGTTGTAGTCTATGTTGGGCCGTGTCGTTGACATTGAATTATGCTGAGTCGTGATGTGGTTGTGGAGTTATGCAGAACTAAAATGGTATTCGTTGAGTGTAATAAGCTGTTGATCGAGGTAGTAGTCAAGATCATGTTGAGCCCGGGGAACGATCGATCCTAATTATATCGACCTATCCAAAGTTGTTGTTGGTTACGGTTGGTATTGTGGGTAAGAATATTTACGTTGGATATTCTAAGGATAGAAATACGGTGTGCTAAGATATTGCTGAGTCGAATCAGTTGTGATTGTCTAACCTTGCGAGGTTAGGTGGTGGAAAATTTGAGAGCCTAAATGGTTCTTGGTTGCTGAAAGAGAATATATGGTTCTCTTGAAAGGTAGACTCTCCATCATTCAAAGGAAAGGTGGTTATAAAAATGAGGGTAGAATTGTGAGCCGAGTAGCTTGGAGATGAATAAATTAATGTCAGTGGTGAGATGATCTATTTGTTGAGCTATGTTGGCTGATGTTTGCCAAGAGAAAGAAACCAATGTAAGGTTGGTAGCTGGGTCCCTTTTTACTAGGGGATTGGAGTTGTCAGATTCGAGGACGAATCTATGTTAGTGGGGGAGAGTTGTAACACACGTGTTCCGGGAATAGAGTCTCGAGGGTTATGTTGTCAGAATTAAAGAGTGAAATGATTTAATTCCAATTTTTAGGTTAGGAGGTTGGTTATTAGGTTACTATTAAACCAAAGGGGAAAAATTAATTATTTCTGGTTTAATTTATAACCCTAATCCTATTTAAAGATGAATTAGAAGAAACCCTAGTTGATTTTCTGAGAATTTTCGTGGCCTCCTATAGAGGAGAGAAGAGGCTGAGCTTTTCGTTGTGGCTGAAAAAGAAGCTTGCACATGAAGGAGATGCAGACAGATCTGACATATTGTAGTAGAACAGAGGTTCGACCTAGCAGATCGTTTCCAAAGGTAACGAAAATTTATAGAGTTGTAGCTATGCCTTAGATCTAGATGTAGCAATTTGCGGAGTTGAATTTGAGTTATTATTCTAAAAGTTATTCGCGTTTTTGTGAGGTTCTCTGTTTCAGACGCGATTTGGATCAACTTGGATTCAAAGAGAGATCGTGAGTTCTTCTATGGACGGATCATGACGAAATTTTGAGGATAGCTTCAGGACATTTAGATGTTGAGTTTCAACGGTGCAGATTGGTTTTGGACGGTTAGATCTGGATTTGTGACTCTATATTTGAGACTGCTTGTTTCTGTTATTATTCCAAATGGTTGTTTTGGTTAGTTGAGTTGATTTATTCCATGTTGTTAGGTTGTGGTTTAGGTTGCTAGCTGTTACTTGATGTCGGGAGAGTGCAGAGGAGTTGCATAGAGTTTTTCGAAGTTTTGCATTTGTCTAAGGTGAGTGCAGTACCGTGGTCGGACTGGACTTACGGAAATTTCTCGGTCTAATTTTGTGTGTTAGGTTTTATTCCGTGTTGCGTTTTGTTTGTTGAATTTAATTAAATTGGTGAATTTAAATTAAATTGCTGAATTTAATTGTTGTTTGTTGAATATAATAAAATTGGTGAATTTAATTAAATTTTTGAATTTAATTGTTGTTAATTGAATTTAATTAAATTAGTGAATTTAATTAAATTGCTGAATTTAATCTTGGGTTTTAAAATTTAATTAAATAGTTAAATTTAATTAAATTGCTGAAATGAATTGTATTGCTGAATTTAATCATTGTTGCTGAATTTAATTAATTATTAAAATTAATTAAGTTGTTGAATTTAATTAAATTGGTGAATTTAATTAAACTTCTGAATTTAATTATTTTTTGTTAAATTTAATTAAATTGGTGAATTTAATTAATTTTGCTGAATTTAATTAATTATTAAAATTAATTAAGTTGTTGAATTTAATTAAATTGGTGAATTTAATTAAACTTCTGAATTTAATTATTTTTTGTTGAATTTAATTAAATTGGTGAATTTAATTAAATTGCTGAATTTAATCTTGGGTTGTTAAATTTAATTAAATGATTGAATTTAATTAAATTGCTGAAATGAATTAAATTGCTGAATTTAATTATTATTGCTGAATTTAATTAATTGTTAAAATTAATTAATTTGTTGAATTTAACTAAATCACTGGACTTAGTGGCTATTGGTTGAAATTAATTAATTATCTATTTTAATTAATTGCCGGGTTGTTGCTTGCTGTTGGTTGAATTCCGAGCATATTATTATGCCAGAAATATTTCTGTAGTCATCTATCTATAATTGACCTAGTAGATGGGTTGATCGGCTCCTCAGTATTTATTAAATACTGACTGCGTCTATTCGTAATCGCGCAGATAAAAATAAGGTATCTTAGCTGAGCTCGTGGAACTGCGGCTGGGAGAGCGGATGACATAGGGTGGTTTATTTGGCTGTTTTGATTACTTAAGATTGTTGTACGGATGAACTATTACGTTGTTAGATTTTAATTGCGAATTAATTGGTTAATAATTAATTGTGATGTAATTTGCTGGTTAAAATTGGCTGTTAATTGAATAACGTCGCTGGAGGTTTTTATTATTTATGGGAATAATAAATGCTGTTAAAAAAAAAAAAACGGGTCGGGGCGTTTCAATTTGGTATCAGAGCGGAGTTGTTTCTAGGACTGTTAGTTTCTGTTGTGTTATCTGTTATTGTTGTTTGGGGGTTTAAGATATGTCATCTTCCCAGCCGATAGTGGTTCTACGGTAAGACTTGTCGTTGGATTACTAATGTTGTGGAAAAAGTTAGTAATCTGCCATTTGCTGTTGTTGATTTTAAGAGATGGTCGATTCTGGCAGAGTTGGTAGATCCCGCAGGGGTGGTCGTGGTGGCCGAGTAGGCCATAGAGGTCGTATCGACCGTGGAGGCAGAACTGGCGGGGCATAGAAGTTTGTAAGGAGAGTGTGGCCCGTAGTATCACGGTGGAGCAGGTGGGAGTAGATCATCCTATCGGAGCTGGTCAAGCTGATTTTGTTGCTGGCATTGCTGTGCCGGCACCGAAAGTAGCTCCGCAGGGGGAGACCAGACCCAGATGGGGGCAGTGATTGGGTTGTTGGCCCCATGTTTGGAGCGGTTATCGACTTTGGTACGGCACCTATTTCGATGATGCCACAAGGAGTGCGGATTCAACAAGTGGGAGTTGATTTGGAAGTTACAGAGGCTGTTGTTTAGCCGGTTGCTCTATCCTATCTCAGGATGATGAAGCACATGCAGAGGTTAGACACCATGTATTTTGCTGGTGGTGCCAAGCCGGTGGAGCAGACGATTGAAAGTCCCGAGTAGAGCGAAACTTTCATTCGATCAGATGCCCATAGGAGTATCGAGTACACTTAGCAGTTCATTATTTTAATGGTGATGCCCACACCTGGTGGGAGTGAGCACTCCATTGGTGATGATCAGGCTGTTTTTGTTGCTGGCAAAGCTATGCCAGTGTAGGGAATGGCTCCGCGGGGGGCATATCATAACTAATTGGGAGATGTGCTGAGGTTGCCGACCCCAGTTTTGGAGCCATTACCAGCTGTGGTACTGGCTCTTGCTTCAGTTGTGCCATTAGGGAGTTGCTGCTTTGCCAGGGAGTATTGTTTTGAGGGTTTCAGAAGCTGTAGTTGTGGAGTGTTAGAGGAGTGCTGTAGATCTTTGATGGTGGATCTTGCCGTATGAGTGCCCTAGATCTTTGAAGGTGGATCTTGTAGTACGAGTGTTGTAGATCCTTGCTGGAGGATCTTGTAGTAGGAGTGTTGTAAATCCTTGCTGGTGGATTTTTCTATAGGAGTGTTGGAAGTCCTTGTTGGTGGATCTAGTTGTAGGAGTGTAGTAGATCATTGCTGACTGATCTTGCTGTAAATCTTGTTGTTGACCTTGCTGTAGGTAGTTCTGTTGGTGTTGCTGAGCGGATAAAAGAGTTCTGATCGATGTCGCGATCAAAGACCGAACTGTGCTGAGTGTATTGTTGGGTCCCCTGATGCTAAACTATCTGTTGTGGTGCTGAAAGTTTTAGTCATTGAGATGACTAAGGAGTTATTGAGTTGCTGTAAGTAGTATGATCAAGTTGTGATTAAGAGATCGTTGATCTAAGCTAGATCGTACGATCTGGGATGAAACATAAGTATTTTTGTTTGGTATTCTGAAAGACTTCTGGAGTGTTCCGGAGTGTCGCGGAGGAGTTCATAGAAAAGTTCTTAAAAAAGAAAGTTGCCAAAAAATAAAAGTTTCTGAAAGGGAAGTTATTCATTAATTGAGTGGAGCTTTGAGTGAGTATAGCCGAGGTTATTGCTGGGATTAAGCTCGTTGTGCGAACTAGCTGAGCTCTAAGTACTCAAAAGGAAGAGATCATAAGTGATCTAGGCTGTAAAGCTTGAAGAACATGCTGAGTTCTGGAAGCTTAGACTGCATTGAATTTGAGACTGAAGGTGGATCTTGTAGTACGAGTGTTGTAAATCCTTGCTGGAGGATCTTGTAGTAGGAGTGTTGTAAATCCTTGCTGGTGGATTTTTCTATAGGAGTGTTGGAAGTCCTTGTTGGTGGATCTAGTTGTAGGAGTGTAGTAGATCATTGCTGACTGATCTTGCTGTAAGTCTTGTTGTTGACCTTGCTGTAGGTAGTTCTGTTGGTGTTGCTGAGCGGATAAAAGAGTTCTGATCGATGTCGCGATCAAAGACCGAACTGTGCTGAGTGTATTGTTGGGTCCCCTGATGCTAAACTATCTGTTGTGGTGCTGAAAGTTTTAGTCATTGAGATGACTAAGGAGTTATTGAGTTGCTGTAAGTAGTATGATCAAGTTGTGATTAAGAGATCGTTGATCTAAGCTAGATCGTACGATCTGGGATGAAACATAAGTATTTTTGTTTGGTATTTTGAAAGACTTTTGGAGTGTTCCGGAGTGTCGCGGAGGAGTTCATAGAAAAGTTCTTAAATTGGTGAATTTAATTAAATTGCTGAATTTAATCTTGGGTTGTTAAATTTAATTAAATGATTGAATTTAATTAAATTGCTGAAATGAATTAAATTGCTGAATTTAATTATTATTGCTGAATTTAATTAATTGTTAAAATTAATTAATTTGTAGAATTTAACTAAATCACTGGACTTAGTGGCTATTGGTTGAAATTAATTAATTATCGATTTTAATTAATTGCCGGGTTGTTGCTTGTTGTTGGTTGAATTCCGAGCATATTTTTATGCCAGAAATATTTCTGTAGTCGTCTGTCTATAATTGACCTAGTAGATGGATTGATCGCCTCCTCAGTATTTATTAAATACTGACTGCATCTATTCGTAATCACGCAGATAAAAATAAGGTATCTTAGCTGAGCTCGTGGAACTGCGGCTGGGAGAGCGGATGACATAGGGTGGTTTATTTGGCTGTTTTGATTACTTAAGATTGTTGTGCGGATGAACTATTACGTTGTTAGATTTTAATTGCGAATTAATTGGTTAATAATTAAGTGTGATGTAATTTGCTGGTTAAAATTGGCTGTTAATTGAATAACGTCGCTGGAGGTTTTTATTATTTATGGGAATAATAAATGCTGTTAAAAAAAAAAAAATGGGTCGGGGCGTTTTATCCCTCCTCCAATACTTGGGTTCGCGACGAGAACACTTACTGTGAAATTCACAAAGTCAATGGCCATAATACTAAGGACTGCATTGTCCTGAAGAAGCCCCTTGCAGAGTTATGGTCAACATGTAGTCTCACAGATTTCAAGATTGAAGAGGTCATTGAACAATATCACAAGGATCGCGAAGAGCGAATTGAAGAACCACAAGCAAAGAAACCGAAGACCTATGATGGTACGCCAACGAAGCCCCCAAAACGTATATATGTGATTATTGGAGTATCTAAGTTATGTCATGATACGGTTTGGTCTATCAATAAGCATAGGAGAGCCACCGTGATGGAAGTAAGAAAGAAGCCAAGAAGTATCAGTGAAAACACGAAGATATATATCTTTTGAAGAATTTGAAACTGAGCACCTCGCAAAACCTCACAAGACTTCCCACCAAGCAAGGTTCAGAGCAGTAACAGCTTCACCTAACTACCAGTCCGATTCTTTCACAAGTTAAGACTATATCATCGCCTCTCCATCCTTTTTAAGGTCCAATGTTTGTCGCAATCATGTGAAAGGAACCGAAGCTTGGTAGCATCGGAATTTATTATCAGTCAAAGAACTTCAAAATTATTTATGTTATTTTTATAATCTCAATTATTTCTTGTTTTCATTTTTCCGGAAATATTTTATAAAAGTTTTTTCATCTACCACGAGAAACGTAGAAAAACAAAAACTTCTCAACAAACAATTTACGATTGAAGTGCCATTCGCTTTAATGATTTGGGGGCTGAATAGGGGATAATATGTATTCTTTAGTTTGAAAGTCTCTTTAAAACCATTAAGCAAAGCAGCATGAAAGTTTGGTAAATTAAAAACATTCCGAGTCAATACTCTTTTTTACGAACTACGATTAGGCTTGATCGCATTTTGGGTACATAGGCAATCTGATTGTTCAGATACAGCTACCAATCAATCAATCCTTAAAAAACTATTTCAAGACAGTAATTTACATATCTTCACAAGATAAAGTAACAATCAATTTACATATCTTCACAAGATAAACTAACTTTACTTTCTAACTGTTTGATCATCACCCTAACACAATGTGGGATTTTATAATCAAACTCTTCAAACTCAAGAGCAAGCCAGGCATAAGGCGAAGCTTCCAGGATCTCGATCTCACGATTAATCTGGCGGATTCATGCCTCTTCCTCTTTCACCTTTACTCTCAAAGCCTCCCTTTCATCTTTAATCCAAGCGTGCCTAGCCATAAGCTGAAAAAACAATGCATACTTATTCAGTTTTTTGTTTTTTCTTAACGAATAAAACATCAGACCAAAGCATACCCTTTCCGTAAACCGGATAGCAATCTCTTGTTCGCGAGGAGGTAGTTGCTTAATCAAACCACAAGGAACCGTCACAGAAGTAATCAGATCAAAGGATGAACTCATAGTCAGTTCAAAGTTAAACGAACGATAGGGATCTCGGTGTGAGCAAATTGCCATCATAGAACTTGCCGAAAGGTTTTGCTTTGGGATGTCAGCCATTTAAAAATTCTCGTTATATTAGAAACTTTTGTTTGGTTAATAATGGTGAAGATAATTAAAAAGAAAGAAAAGTTTGACTGTTGGAGTATCCATAAAAGACTTTAAATAGAGATCTTAATTGATCTTTCGCATTCCAAGGGTTAAACATTTTCCTTTTTTACCACTAATTAACAACGGGTAATAATGACAATGTTTTTCCAAAACTTTTAATTAACTAAAAACACTATTCTGAGATGCGAACAGTCTCAGAATAGTGTTTTTAGTTATATGGGTGACTTTACTAAGACCATTATTTTCCCAATATATGGGCTTACACTCATAACGACGAGTTCACCTTTCACTCTATGCAATTTGCTTTGATAAAATTCTTCTCTTTTCGCCAAGTAGTTGTCACCTCTAACATTCTTCACGATGGTGTAGGTAAAGCTACATGGCAAAAGAAATATTAGAAAATTTCTCGAAAGATTGTAATCAATAAACACCAAGTGTGGTATTATTACCTGGTGAAGGAAGCATCTGGTATCTTCCTTTTCTTTTCGAGAAAGGGTTAGAATATTATCAGGCATTTTCACTTTAGAAGCTTCAAATCTGTCTCTCGAAGCAGGTTCAGGACTTGAAGGATCCTCATGACAATTACGGGTCAGAGGAAAATCGGAGCATTCAACCATCTGTTCCATTAAAGGTTCGATTTCAAAAAATATCTTGTCTAAATATTTTTTGTCTATGTTATTAGAAAAAGCTCTTTATTAATAATGTGGTAGATAACAAAGAAAATTTATTATAAAGGATTTCTTATGCTAGATTCTATAGTAATCATTAATAGGAGACATATTTTAGAAAAGTTTTATTTTCCCAAAGATTTATCTTGGAAATCAAACAAATACTTAAACATGCATACTCAGTTAATGAAAGCCTAGAAAATCACAAAACATTAAATGACATTTGATGGATGACTCAAAAGTTATTCCAACTTTCTAATTATCTTTTAAAAAAGATATTAAGTCACGAACTGTACATACGGTTCGCACAACTGCGCTTCACAAAACGCAAAACGAAGCAACTTATGAATAAAAGCATTGCCTTGCATTCACCCATTAAAAAGCAAATACATTCCAGCGAAGCCTGATTTGAATTTCTTTATAAGACTCCATGGTAAAAAAACTGACGAGTTTTGCGATCAATAAGCAGAGTGAATCCACTATGACATTCCTTAAGCCAAGTTCCATCCTCGCTTATATTTACCAAGGATCACTTAACCATAGTTTTCCTATTTCATGGTAAAAATCGAAGCGGAGTTCAAATCCTCGCATATAACCGAGGAAAACTGATATTGTATTCCTTTAATAATGGTAAGGGTCTGATCAACCCATATTTCTCTTGAAATACAAATTCATATGAACGAACGAAATGGACTTTGCAAACCTAACACATTTTGTTCAAAACACAAAAAAAAACTTTTAAAATGAAATTTAAAGATGATACACAAATAAGCAAGCATGAGTACAATAATTGATCGATATTTTGAAAGCTTATCGGAACTGCGCATGATAAATCTTCTGTAGCCAGATTCGATTGATTATCGGTTTGAATCATTTCAGCTATCATAGCTTCTGCTTCCTATAGAGTTATAATACATTGTAACATGAATTTGAAAGAAAATCTTATGTTTTTGTAAAATTTAAATTTACCTCATACGAATGCGAGGGATCAAGACCTATGGGCGACTAAGTAAAAGCAATAGTTTGAGGAACCTCATCTCCTTCCTGCAATGTAAAATGTGAGAATTGGAAGGGCGAGGAATATTCAAACGCGAGAGTCTTCTTTGGCTTCTAAAAACCTAGATATATCTAAAATACGAAAAGGACTTGTATTGCAAATAATTAAAACTCTTGGGGCAACTTTGTAATTCTTCAAACTTGATAAAATCTCGGCTGGCTTTGATAGTCGTGACCCGTATCAATCAATACCAATGAGGTGTTTTGATCGACGTGAACATCGTGATTCGTTTCCAAGTTGATTTGCTCAGCTACAAGTATCCAAAAGCTCGAAAGTACATCAACAAGGTCTAGCTCGTAGTTGTACCTAATAAGACTCAAAGAATACCAAAAAGACTCTAGAAACAATACTTATATCATGACATGACTAAAAACCATAAAAACCATGATATATCAGTGAACTAGCTGATCTCTTTAAAGCACTGTCTTGAGAGCTGAGAAGGGAGGCATGCTTTGAAGAAAATTCCTCGTAGTTTAGTTATGCCAAATCCATGTCTTTGCTTAGAGAAGAAATAATAGCCAAGGAAGAGGACTGCTCGAAAGTAAGCCGCTCAATGCAGGCCTCATAGTCTTTCACCATTCTTTTCATATCAGAACGATCTTTCTCCACCACCGTAACTTTTTATTTAAATCCCCAAGGTTCCTCGCATATTAGAACTTTCTAGTTCTAGCAAAGAAGTTATGGTCATAGCACTTGTCACCATATTGAGAGTAGTTTGGAGCGCAGACTCATAGAGGATAACTATGTCATTAAAGTCTCATGCTGCCTATAAAATGAGAGTGAAAAGTATCAATATACAAAAAAAATTTGATCAAAAGCGACGTTTGTACATAAAAATTCGTACGAACATAGGAAAGAAAGCCATATCAAACCAGAGATAAGTGATAAGAAAGTTTGACAACTTGCTCCCAGACCGACGGAAGCAAATGATTATGTGGGGGAATTTGTTGATCTAACCTATTTCCAAAACTCCAAAATAAATTGGCAATCTTTGTCGTCCTAGATAGTGTATCAATCATTGAGGGATGAAAGAATCAAAAAAATATATACTTCTTATAATTTCCTCAATATAAGAAAAAGAGGTTTTCTTACCTTCCAATTGAGGTGAAACTTCAGCTTAATCTTTTGATTCTCTCCTAGGTAAAGGTCTGCACTAAGGAAAAGATTTCTGCAAAAAAGGAGCCATCAATATAGGTGCCTTGGGTGACATAGAAGAAATGTCAGGGTTCCTTCTTTCACGAGATTTCGACCTTTCAAGTCGTGGAGGGGGTCCAGCTTCAGATTTTTTCCTTTTACTCGAAGAAGTTGAAAGAACAGAGATTTGATTCTTGTCAACGGTTTTAGACCCTTCAAAACGATTTCTGTATAAAAGGAGCCACCGATATAGGTGCATCGGGTGACATAAAAGAAACGGCAGGGTTCCTTCTTTCACGAGATTTTGACCTTTCAAGCCGTGGAGGGGGTCTAGTTTCAGATTTTTTCGTTTTATCGAAGAAGTTGAAGGAACAGAGATTTGATTCTCGTCAACGGTTTTAAACACTTCAGAAATAGAAGGAAGAATCTGACGAGAGCACTGTCCTGAAAGAGCTCTAGTCTTAGGAGATACAGCTTTAGCATCAATGAACAAATCAACCTTTCCAGGTAGGTTGGCAGCTAAAACAGGAATCATGTTGCCATTTGGGAAAAGGAAAGACCTAGATAGTCGAGATATTTCAAAATAACCTCAGGGATGGGAAAAAATAACCCACAGTCCACCAAGTATACTTTATAGATACAAAAGTAAAAGAGTATACTTTAAAGGAATCACAAGATAGATGTAAAAGAGTAGGAACACTTAAGTCCTCCGAGCCGGGCAGCGACTCACAGGACTTGGGGGACAAATGTTGATACCGGATCCGTACCGAGGATCCATTCTCCCTAGACTATGACACGTCATTATATTTGATATATTGAAAAGGTTATGAGATAATTCGGAATAAGAGGAGCAGGCAAACTAAGCAGGAGCTCGAGAAAGCAAAGTAAGATCCGGGGAGTAGCGAAGCCTCGTAGTGGAGGAAGCGAGGTGGATCTGCTCATGGGAGAAGATTTCATTCAAAAGAGAGAATGTTATGACATTAAAGTTTAGGTCGAAACATACGACTTAAAGTAGAATGATAGAATTAATTAGTCATTATTCTAAGCATTTATTCTCTAATTCATGTATAAGTATCGACACTCATATTCTTGTAAGGGGGTCGCTCATTTTGCACAAAAGATCAATATACACAATTTTTCACTAATTTTCTTGTTAAACTTAATTTCTATTTACTTGTTCATTTTCTTACAAAAATCTTATTTTACTTAATAAACATTTCATTATTTTATTGGGTGTGAGTTCCTGTATCCACATTCAAGTTCAAAGAAACATAGTGGAGCATTACCGGAAAAACTGAAACAAATCCCAAGGAGTATTGTAATGCTAACCTCACAAGTGAAGTGAGTGATCATGAAAGAGATGTGGAAGAGCTCTCTAGACTCATGTGGTGTGAATGGTGTTGATTTGGTTAGTCAAAGTGAAGCTAAGGTAGAGCTGATAACTACAAAAGAAGACAAGGCTTCCATCAGAGTTGAAAAGGAAGATGCATCAAAGGAAGAGGTTCCTTTTAATGAACCTCCAATTCCATTTCCCGGAAGAATACTCACCAAGGCTAAGAAGAATTCTCAAGTTTCAAAGCTAATATGAGCACCATTGGAGCCCCTTTTCCTCCTATGACTAGCTTGCTACAAGTCCTCTCTATTTTGAGTTCATTAAGGCCATCTTAGCTAACTGGGCGAAAGTAAAATAAGTCATGGAAGTACTCACGCCTCCAACTCCAACACTGGTTGAACGCAAGACTATTACAAAGCTCCAAGATCCCGGTACATTCGTAATCTCTTGTTCCATTCCTCAACACCACGGGTACATGCATCGATTTCCCCAATAAGAGAGTAATTATCCTCCATGTGAACCACAAAGTGTGTTATCCAATCCAACCTTCTTCTAAAAGCTTTTGTGGAACAATCACACATGAAGAAGCGCAACTGGAACATCTGAAGAACGTGGAGACTCCTCTTATGCTCCAGCCCAACGATGTTGAAGTCTTGAATGATTGTTGTCTAGAGCTTCTATTTGAAGAGCCAATGGAGAAAAAGGTTATGGTTAAGTCACCAAAACATACCCACCCTCCCACCCTTTTCCACTCACACTTGGCTCCTGCTTCTATGACATTGAACCCTTGGAGATGTGTTGATGGAGAGGTTGAGTATATAGTTAAGTGCAAGGGAATTTCCAATCCATTTGCCAAGGTTAAATAAATTCTCTCAGGCAAGTTCAAAGACAAAGGACCTAGACGCGTAGAGGAGGTAATGAAGGAGATTCTCACGATCAACATCAAAGGTGGAAAACACTTCGACAATGCTGATCCCACCAATACCACGCCTCCACTTTCTCCACTCCCTAAGGTTTCCAACTAGGGTCAATGTATGGCTCGCTCTATCTCCCTTATATATACCATTTCTTTTGTTCTTTATGCATTTTCGTTTTGCTTTGTGTAGTTCTTGGTCTCTTTCTTAAATTCTATTTCACACCGGGACGGTGTGAAGTAAGTTTAGGGAAGAGATCCGTCTTCTAATGTCGTGTTTTGTGTTCTTATTTTCTTTTTGCATATTTGGTTCTCATGCATACATTTATTTGCATAGAAAATCCATAAAAATTTAAAAACTTTGGAAAACACAAAAATAAACATGTAGTTTTTTCATTTGAATATTGTTTTAAAGATTGAGTTTAGAAGCATTTAAGTTTGCATTTGCACATGGGATTCATGCATTTATAAAGTTCAAGTTTAGGATTAAGATCGTTGCCCTTGATCATTGTTATTTGTTGCTTGGACATCTTTGAAAAGAATGAAAATCCGTGTTTGACCTTTTGCATATTTTGAAATTCAACCTCTACTTTTGAAAAGCTTGCACGATCTGTAAAGCATATCTATCTGATCGGAACTTAATTGAACATTGAATTGTCTAGCGTCGGGGATATAAAATACTTGATTTATCTTATTCACTTTGCCACTCTTTTCTACTCTAGTAGCTATCCTCATTATTAGGATAGTCCCACACCTATAACACGAGTTTCTTGTTTTGTCCAATGTCAAATATTTGAGAAGTAAAAGCTACTAGAGAGTGTTTAAGTAAAAAGAGTTTGCTCAATAGAAAAAAGAGAGAGAAAAAGAAAAGAAGTGCATATGCTAAGTATAAATAAATAGAAAGATTAAAAGAAAAAGTGTGTAGGCACCAAAAAAAACAAAAGAGAAAAGCAAAGTGTAAAAAGAAGAAGTTTAGCTTGTATTTTATGTGAATCTCTGTAGTTAGCAAAAGAGAAAAAGAAAAAAAATAGACTCAGTCAAAGATAATTATCACCAAGGTTTTATGTTTGAGTGGTTTGAGATTCTAATAAGAGTTGGGAAGTGAATGTCAAAGTCATTAGGTCTTCACATTGATCATTAGAGTTAAGCATAATAATGGGTAGAGAAGTGGAAGGATATCTTGTACCAACATTTGTTTGCGTACTCTCTATTGCTTATGCTATGTGACTTGCATTTTGCTTTTAGTGCAACCACCCAAAATGAAAACTCTTGTGAAACCACCATTTAAAAAAGGCTTAACTTTAAACTGTTTGAGAGTGATTTGATTTCCATAAGCGAGAGCAAACTTTGAACACCTTAATGAATGTTAAAAGATGTCTTTAGTTTGGTTGTGAGTATTTGCCTAAGTATTAGGGGTTGCATTAATACGAACATGGAGAAGTACTAAAGAGTAAGATGATTGTTCTTGCACCGTCTAACCATCTTTGAGGACAATGCATTTCATCCTTTGTTTGATACTTTGTGGTTTGAATTCCCATTTTCACACTTCTTTCTCTACTTGCTTTTTGTTGTTTGCTTGAGGACAAGCAAGATATAATTTTGGGGGAGTAAATTGATACCAGCTTTTTTATGGTCTAGGCTATCAATTAACCTTATCGTAGTACTTAAGGATCGAATCCATTATAGACAAGATAATGGACACACTAGGGTTGTAGAATTCAAATCTAAGGCAAACGAGTTTTTGGTTTTGAAAACAAGAATTGACCTAAAAGAACGCGAAAAACGTTTTTAAGAAATCAAGTGTGAAAAATATAACTTATGGGTATGATAGATCTAATGGGTGATTGAAATCTAACTAGTGAATTTGACTCTCCCTCTGAGAGATAATCCATTGGCATTAGAGCACTAAAATCAACTAATTCACTCTCATGGCATTAGTCTCTTCAATGGTCATGTGATAATCAACTACTCTCATCGGCTACCAAAATGATCATTGAGCATTATAAACAAGCTTACAAACCACTAAGCATCCTTATCAACTATACTCATAGGAAAGGAATGCAAAGCTCTTGGAAGATTTGACTCAAGCATTTTAACAAACACTTTGTGGGCATGAAAATGCAAAACATCTATACTAACAATTTTTTTGCCTTATCTAGCATTAAGAACAACCTAACAAGCATAGGTTCTAAGGGTACAAGCCTAAGCTACACTAATCATTAATCAATCACCCTAAATCTACATTTCCAAAAGCTCTAAAAAAACTACTCACTTAACATCATGAAAACACAAATCCATAGGTTTGAATAATAAGTAATCATGATAATAAAGATAAATAGTAAAAGATTAAAGGATATAAATGGTTTTGATACTTTAAAATAGAGAGATTAAACACAATAGTTCTTCTTAGACCTCTCAAAAAAGGCTAAGCATTTCTCTAAAAATAAGCATAACCCCTAAACCTAATGTTTAGGGGTATTCTAGTAAAAAGGAAGGGAAGCTAAATGAAATAAAGTCAACAAAATTTAGAAGAAAGTCAACTAAAACATGGAGGATTCTCAGGTGGAGTAGCGAGGTAGCTTGGTTGCTCAACATGGTCGATCATGTTGATCGACGTGACAATGTCGCTAGAGGTGGTCGCTAATTTCTGCTGGACTTTTTCTTCATCCTAGCGAGGTTACTTGATCTGTACGTAGTGGTCTATTGGCTTTCACGACGTCACCTGGTCGGTACACTTGGTCGCCCATGGTGATCGACATCTCCACGTTGCTAGACATCACCGACAAATCCCACTGGAAGCCTTTTCGGTCTTGTTGCGAGGGAGCTACATCACTACGGTGTAGCCGCTACATCGCTACAATGTAGCTCATCATTTGATCCAATTAGCTCCATTCCTCTTCAAACATTATAAAACAAGAATGCAAATGCAAAACTACAAAACATGCATTTAAACTCTATTTGTAAATCGTAAATGATTGAAACCTAAACTAAAAAAATGCTTGAAAAAACTTAAATATGCAAGATATCAATCCCGTACACCAGATCCATTTGGATGATCAGAGGGCCACGGACTCCTTAAGCCCGAGAAGATCCGTATTGCACAAATGAGGTAGTCAAATCTGGACATTAATTGGTGATTCAATTAGTGAATTAATGGTCATGATCAAAGGAATAAACTTGTCATTCAAGTTTATGAATTAATTGCCATAACAGTTATTTTGTGAATAATTATGGAATTAAGGGCCAAATAATGGCACCTTAAGAAGAAATACGAAACCCACCACAACGATATCAAGACCAGTGAACCTGTCATCAGCTCAGAAGCACCAGGTGGAAGATGATGGACCACCGAGCTTGCGGACAAGTCCAACGGAGCAGAAGCCCAGCAAGCTCATGGACAAACCCAATGGAGATCGCAGACAGTTCAAAGTGGAGACGTTATGGTATTAAATACTTGTTCAAAATGGACACATTTAAACGGAACCATGAAGTTAATTCACTGAATTTAATCCCTTCATTGTATACATATAAGACCCCATAGCATTGTAAAAAGGGTTGAATCTTGTACTTTTTACTAGACCTATGAACTACAATTGGCTTGATCGCTTCTAAGGGTATGTAATCAACCTTTCTTAAGGTGCAGCTATAACATGAAAAACACTATTTTTTTTCTTTATGTAATCAAAAATATATACACATTATTCTCTCTTTTCAGATTTACATACTTATTTTCAGAGATATCATTTTGTTCATCATTTTTACTTATTGTAACAAGTTTCATATCTACATACAAAACCCTAATTATATTTTGGGTGTGGAATCCTGTATCCACACTTTGGCGCTAAAATGAGGGTATGTATATCCCTTCCATCTTACCAGATCCAACTCATATGCCACAGATCACCATTATTGACGTGACAAACATCATTAAGACTCTCAAGCAGCTGCCACCTTCCGAGACAATTTCCCTGGACATTGCAACGACCCATATGACACAAAAACCTATCCGCGGAATGCCCCAGGAGTAAGCTTTCCAGAGAACTCCACTTTGCATCAATCGGAGCTGTCTACTAAAAGTTATCACAGTCTTTCTGAAAAAGACATAGTCTGCCTTAAACCCTAAAACGCAATTCCGTCACTGTTAGATTAGCCAACTTCAGAAAATATTTCCAGTCGAACTACATGGAACCACGAGATGATCAACCTATCCCCGCGATTCCCCAAGAGTCAGCTTTCCAGAAAGCTTGAGTTCGTTTCAATCAGAGATATCGGTTGCGAATTATTGTCCAATATTTGTAACAGATACAACGTTTACGAAATCCTGAAATGCAGATTTACCGTTGTCACACCAGCCGCCTTGGAGAGGATTTTACAGATGAATCCCATGGAACCAAGAGGCACATAACATATCAATGGAAAGCCAGGGTTATCTATCTAGAGAATCTGACCGCGCTGTAAACGGAGTTTTCTGCCGACAGTTATCATCAAAACTTTGCAACAGATGCATTATTTACGAAATCCGAGCATCGAGTCTCGCACATCTTTAAGCTGAGCACAGCCTCACATTACTTAAGCTAAGCACAATCTCGCATCACTTAGTCGAGTTCAAACTCGCAAAACATTACATCAAGCCCAATCTCGTTTCTAATGTAAACCGAGCATCCGCCTCGCATTTAGTCGAGTCAAATCTTTGACTGAGGATAACCAAAGAAGAAGAACTCCTTTCTACAAATGTTGTAAACCTTTGTGGCGATTTTAACTCCTACTGCAATGAGGATGGTCCAATCTCTAAAGATGATCCGAAGGAGACAAACCAAGTCATCATGTAATAATCAGGATTAACGGAGTTTTCCAACCCAAAAACATCAACAAAACGCTTCAAAAGCAACTGTGGCTGTCCGAGCTCGTTGGTGACTGCTCAAGTTCGCAAGGAGAGCTCCCAGTTTTCCAGGAGAGCTCCCAATTTTCCCAGAGAGCTCCCAGTTTTCCTGGACAGCTCCCAATTCGCCCGGAGAGCTCCTAGTTTGCCCGAAGAGCTCCTACTTCGCCCAGACAGCTCCCAGTTCGCCCGGAGAGCTCCCAGTTTGCCAAGATAGCTCCCAGTTCGCCCGTAGAACTCCCAGTTTGTCTGGAGAACTCTCAACTTGTCGCAAAGAGCTCCCACCTCACCGCAAGGCAGCTCTTAGCTCGTCGTCAAGCAGCTCTCATGTCATCGCTTAGTTAATAAGCTGAGACGATCATGATCTTTAAGTATTCATAACACAAAAATTCATCAACACCGGGGTTGTAGAAGCAAAACTTCATCAACACCGGGGGTTTAGAAGCAAAAATTTATCAAAACCAAGTCAATATCTTCCATATCAATGATGAAGCGGAGTTAGTCAAAATTGTGACGTCGACACGGCGGAGACAATCTGTCTCCAGAACAAACAAGCTTTTATCTTCTCACTCAATCGCAACGGAGATAAGTTGAGACGCGACCATGTTAAATGGAGACGATCCAAGTTGATGAGAAGGAAAAAAGAAGGAAAAATCATCGGATTCGGCGTTCACTTTTCTCTTCGACAGAGGACAACGAGATAATATTGCTTCAGCCATATGCAAAACCTTTGAGACATAAATAGAAGACGATCAAAGTCCCAATCCAAATCGGTGGCCTAATCTCGTCAAAGGAAGCCACTAGACGTAATCGTCATTAAATTGCTTAGGAAGTTCATCTCCAATCACTCTTTACATTCGATCACTCATCAAGATAAGTTTTCTATCTTCTCATGGCCGAAGAAGCCGACATGTCCTGGAAAAATGAGGCATCAAGAAGAATAAAAAGAAGAAACTATTGATGGAGGTTACAACTATACCTTGAGAGCTGCACCGACAACAAGTTTTCATCAAAATCTCTTCAACCATGTTATCAAGGAATATATAAGAGCAATAGAGCTTTCAAATGTAATGGAGAAAGGAGTTTGATCTCTTTCTCACAAAAACAAAATGTGATACTCATGGGCATGTGGAAGTGCCACTAGTAATTTTTGCCCATGTCGTCACATGCCAATATCGATGGAGGCTGGAGCTACACTTTCAAAGATCAAGATCGATACAGTGGTGATCGAGATTGCCATATAATTAGGAGGATCTATGCAAATCCGAAGTTTTGGAGTTAGGTTTTTCGTCTTTCACAAAGGTTGTGGTATTCATCAGCTAGAGTTAGAACGAACTATCAACCTGAACAATACAACATCACTCACATTCTCAAGAAACCAAAGAGAGGATAACAAAGATAATAATAATGATGGTCTAATAGAGCTCGAGGATGAAAGGAACCGAGCTCTGGCTACTGATTTTGCAAAGTACATCGCGAGCTGAGGGAGACGAAGTCAAAATTCCACTAGGCGACCATTTTTTGGCTCCCTAAATCGAGATGATAATTGAGAAGACACGATGATCCCCGTTCACCCTGCGAATCACAAAATTTTGGATCAAGAATGCACGAAAAGTCAATTTACCAATGTATGAAAGAGGAGACCATCTAAAGAATCACCTCGCTTCCTTTGAGATCGAAGTAGGAAGAATCAAGCTTGAAGCTAATAAGGAGGATGCTAGATATTGCTAGCCCTTCTCCGGTTCACCGAGCTCGAGTAATCAACGATATATAGCTTCGATTAGCTATCTTCATTTTTCATCATGCAATACTCTGTACTCATCGGAAAAGTCAGACAACGATCTTTGGAATTTTTCTCAGGGCTCCGAGGAACCTTTGCAAAAGCATATTGCCAAATTTAAGGACAATCTGTCTAAGATACCAGGAATTTCCCAAACTGCTGCATTGGCCGCTTTGCGAAATGGTTTATGGCATGAGTCAAGGTTTCGATTGGAGTTTACAGTTAATAAGCCAACCACCATCTATGATGTTTTGTTTCAAGCAAACAACTAGATCGAGGCTGAAGAAGAGAAGATTACTTTAGAAAAGAAGTACTGAGCCACTAAGCCCAGAGTTTTTACCTGCAACTAAGAAATTCGAGCCGAAGACCATTAAGGATACGAAACATTTCAGGGCTTTTCCTTACAGTAATAGTGTTGAACGATCATCTCCTGGAAAAGGAAAGCTCAGATCTCCTTCCTCGAATACTTGGGTTCACGATGAAAATGCTTATTGCAACATCCACCGAGTTAACGGGTGATATATCATGGTTGTTATGGTTTTTAACCATGATATAAGTATTGTTTTTAGAGTTTTTTTGGTGTTTATTGAGTCTTATTAGGTTTAAGTACGAGTTGGGCTATTATGAGGTATATTTGGACCATTCTGAAGCACATGGAGCTTTGTAGCTGAGAAGAGCAACTCGGAGACCAATATTGGTGTTGGTGTTGAT
Organism: Cardamine occulta; assembly: GCA_028015245.1. Classification (NCBI taxonomy): domain Eukaryota; kingdom Viridiplantae; phylum Streptophyta; class Magnoliopsida; order Brassicales; family Brassicaceae; genus Cardamine; species Cardamine occulta. The sequence continues at coordinate 6,356,508 of CM051383.1, read as the reverse complement.
CGGCACAACCCACTGATGTCGGTCGACACCAGTCACGGGCAGAGAGCAATTTTGGTGCTTGTTTCAATCGACACAACCCACTGGTGTTGGTCGACACAGGTCATAAACACAGTTTCATAATTTGTAAAACTACCCCAGAGTTTTCCTTATTTTTGGTTTAGTACTTTTCGTGTTTAAACTTATAAATAGTATTTTTAGGTCTTTGTTTAGACTTATGCTTCATTCTACGCTTCAGCCACTTTTCAGAGATATTTGGAGAAGATTTCTAAACTCTTACTTCTTCTCTTGATTTATTTTATGCAATCTATTGAAACTATGATTTATGTTTCATTGTTCATGTCTGAGTAATTTTTTTGTTATGTTTAGGGTTTTCAAAGCTAGAAGATGAATTGCTAGGTTGATGGTTATTTAAGATTGAATCAATAGAGTTCTTCATCTAGATTGTGGTTATTGATGATTCTAGATTCATGACTTAGAATCTGATGTTAGGTTGATTAGATGACACGAGAGTGTAATTGATTGCCTGAATTATCTTATATGAGCAAAATCACTATTCGCAAAGCGATATGGTTTAGAAATTTTGTGAACAATCGAACCTGGAATTAATGCTTGCTTGAATTGAAGAATTTAGCAAAGATATTTGAAATTTTAAATTTAGACATAGATTATCTCTGCAGCGAGAGTTGGTTGATTTTACCATTGTGTTTCGAGTTCAAGAACACATCTAAATAACAATCCTGATAATTTATTTAACCTGCAATTTTGAATTACCTGACAAATGTCCTAAGCTTAACTATTTTCTCAATAGTTTTACAACCCTATTTAATTGCTTGTTTTAATTACAATTTATCCTGTTTAGCTGAATTCAAAACTGAATAATCTATTATTTGTACGTGAATCTCTGTGGATTTGATCCCTAAGTACTACAATTGATCTTCTAATTTGAGAGAGTAGCTCTAAGGGTAAATTTGAGTATATCAAATTTTGGCGTCATTGCCGGGGAGGACTCTTTGATTCACCATTAGATTTAAGTTAGAATTTAGTCTAAGCTTTTTCTTTTATTTTGTTACTTACACGTTTTTTCTTTTCTTTTTTTTTATGTGTTTCAAGTGCATGCATAATCACGGTACCAGGAGCAATAAGAATTTTCTACTTGTGAATCTTTTTACTCAAGAACCAGCAAAGTTAGAGGGACCTAACCAGAAAGCACAAAGAACATCAGAGATGGTTAATCCAATTATGCTAGTGAGAGATGAGGCTGGAGTTTATCTCGATTTAGGGGGTAATGTGCGCAATGCGCAGGGTGCGAAACTTGATGATGGTGGAAACGAAATTGTACAAGTCGATGTGGGTGTCGACCGACACCAACGTGGTGGTGTCGCTCAAAATGGAGGCAATGCTGGTGATCTGCAGGGAAACAATGAAGAAGAAGAGGAGAGATCACTTGCTGAATAAAATAGGCCTCATCAGTTCTATACTAATAGGTCTGCTATCCGACCTCCTGCTTTTCACGGTCGATGTCGGTTGACACCATTGATAATTCCTTAGAAATTAAATCGAGTCGGGCAGAAATTGACCAATCTCGACATCATTAAGTCGACATTAAAGGTCAGTGTCACTCGACACCCGTCACGAGCAGCCCCAATTCATCTTGAAACTCCACTTCCTATTGAGGAGAAAGTCTATAAGCCTAAGGTACCATTTCCTAAGCCTAAGAAGTCTAAACAGGAGATGGAGGAGGCCAGATGCAAAGCAATGATGGATAAGGTGATGATTTAGCTACCCTTTGTTGATGTAGTCAAGCTTTCATCTCCACTCAAGAGGTATGTTAAGAGAATGGTTACAAATGGTGTGAGTCTTCAGGAAGGAGCTTTGCTTACCAGGGACATTAGAGCAATTTTCTTGAACGAGACCCAACAGAAGAAGAAAGTGATTGCCTCTAAACAAGTTAGTGCCATGATTATATAGAAGCTATCTGATCTAGGAAGTTTTATGCTTGATTGCTCCATCTCCATAGGAAACTTTTCTCAGTTTCTTTGTGATCTTGGCTCAAGTACCAACTTGATACCTCACTCTATTGCTATTAGACTTGGGATGACTGCTTTCAAGCCAACAAAGATCATCCTTATCTTGGCTGATCTATCCAAGAGTTCCAGAAGGTGTTTTAGAAGATGTTCTAGTAAACATTGGAAATTGCTTTATTCTCACAGACTTTGTGGTGTTGAAATATGAAGAAAAACCTAAAGATCCTCTCATTCTGGGAAGACCTTTCTTGGCTATTGTTGGCACCATGATTGATGTAAAGGTAAGTAGGATAGGTTTAAATGTGGGTGATTAGGTCATGAACGTTGACATAGACAAGATGAGAAAAACACCCACCATTGATGGTCAAACATTTTCTGTAGAAACCTCCACATACATTACTGTTGGGTATGTCAAGGAGTTGGATCATAGTGAGCAAGTGAATAAGCAAGCTTCTGAGATTGAGTAATGGAGCGGTGATCATCTGTTCCAGACTACGCTCTTAGACGAGGTTTTACTCATGGATAGGTCGATAGAGGATTATGTTTTTGTGATGGGGATAAGGATCGCGGAGCTAAAATGCAGAAAAAGGTGCAGTTATCCGAGCTGCAGGTTGGTGTCGATCGACACCACCCACTTGTGTCAGTCGACACCCTCCACCAGTTGGTCCAAATTTGTCTGAAACAGCTGGTTTCCGGGATGATCTCAATGCAGCAAGTCTGACAACTGTTTTGAAACAGAAAGCTGCACATCCCACACTCCATTCACCACGGAAAAGGCAAAGGTACACACTTTCTAGACTTAAACCACCTGATATCATCAATAAGACTTATCAAAGTACAAAGACTGTTTTACAGTTAACCAAGCCACGAGATTATCATAGAGCGCTTGTTTTTTCTATTGATGATTTTGCAGGAAAAAGAAGTCTCTCACCCAGATTAGCGTCCCGCCCAGCTGATGTTCCTCACTCCCTTGGTCGTTCTCATGTACCGAAGGCTTATACTCCAACACGGATGAAGCAATCATTGCCACTCACTCGTCCACCAGATGCATGTACTCCAGCCAAGTCAAGCTAATGACTTCAAAAATAAGCGCTTAGTGAGAGGCAACCCACTCGTAAGTTTTTATTTTTCTTTCAATTTTTTATTTCTTTTATTTCTATTTTATTTTTCTCACCTTCCTTTGGCTTGATAACACTGGGGACATTGTTGTTTAGGTCTGGGGGAGGTAGTTGCTAACAACATTTTTCATTTTTTTAAGAGTCAAATTAGTCTGTTTTATTGAGTCAAAATTAGTCCGAAACAATGGTAGTACCAAGGAAACCACCACATTTTAGAGAAGCTTAAGTGACCATTGATTCAATCTTGACTTGAATCCGAGACTAATGGAAAAATCAAAGGCTAACCGGTTAACTTGAGACTTCCATACTTCCAACAGAAACCTGCATTAACTGAGCTATTTGTATTATCTCATTAATGTGACCAATGTTCCAAGGGCTTAACTCCTCATTCATACCAGACATGATACAACCTTTTTGGAATATGAATGGTACACCTCTTTCTTGATCAAAGTAATATCTAAAGATGAAATGTTTCTCTTTTGTGTAAAGGGGTAGGAAAATTTCCTGTGACCTCATTATTTTACATAAATATAAGGGATGATCCGCAAAGGCTGCAGCGAGGTTAGGATTTTCCCATGACAAAATTATTCGCTTACCCCTTTGAATTATTAAAAAAAAAAGTTCATAAAAAAAAAGAGAATAAAAAAAATAATAAGTCTGGGGAAAGAAAGAGTACCAAGTGTTGTATAGTTGTCTTGTAAGGATACGAAACATTTCATGGTTTTTCCCCTACAGTAATAGTGTTGGACGATCCTCCCCTGGAAAAGGAAAGCTCGGATCTCCTTCCTCGAATACTTGGGTTCATGATGAAAATGCTTATATAATGGTTTTTATGGTTTTTAACCATGATATAAGTATTGTTTTTAGAGTCTTTTTGGTGTTTATCTAGTCTTATTAGGTTTAAGTACGAGTTGAGCTATTATGAGGCATATTTGGAGCATTCTGGAGCACATGGAGCTTTGTAGCTGAGAAGAGCAACTCGGAGACCGATATTGGTGTTGGTGTTGATCGACACCACCCACTGGTGTTGATCGACACCACCCACTGGTGTCGACCGACACTAGTCACAGGCAGAGAGAAATCGTGGTGCTTGTGCCGATCAACACAACCCAGTGGTGTCGGTCGACAAAGGTCGCAGACATAATTTTGGAATTTTCAAAACTGCCCCAAAGTTTTCCCTATTTCCAGTTTAGTCCTTTTCGTGTTTAGACTTATATATAGTATATTTAGGTCATTGTTTAGACCAATGCTTCATTCTACACTTCAGCCACTTTTCAGAGATCTTTGGTGAAGATTTCTAAACTCTTACTTCTTCTCTTGATTTATTTTATGCAATCTATTCAAACTATGATTTCTATTTCATTGATAATGTATGAGTAGTTTGTTTGTTAGGTTTAGGGTTTTCAAAGTTAGAAGATGAATTGCTAGGTTGATGGTTATTTAGGATTGAATCAATAGAGTTCTTCATCTAGATTTTGGTTATTGCTGATTCTCGATTCATAACCTAGAATCTGATCTTAGGTTGATTAGTTGACATGACAGCGTAATTGATTGCCCGAATTATCTTATATGAGCAAAATCAATATTCGCAAAGAGATTTGGTTTAGAGATTTTGTGAACAATCGAACCTGGAATTAATGATTGTTTGAATTGAAGAATTTAGCAAAGAGATTTGGAAGTCTAAATTTAGACATAGATAATCTCTCCAACGAGAGTTGATTGATTTTACCATTGTGTTTCAAGTTCAAGAACGCATCTAAATAACAATCCTGATAATTTATTTAACCTGCAATTCTGAATTACCTGAGAATTCCCCTAAGCTTAACTCTTTTCTCAATTGTTTTATAACCCTATTTAATTGCTTCTTGTTTTATTTTAATTACAATTTATCCTGTTTAGCTGAATTCGAAACTGAATAATCTATTGTGTGAACGTGAGTCTCTGTGGATTCGATCCCTAAGTACTACAATTGATCTCTTAATTTGAGCATATCAACGGGCATAGTACCAAAGTATTCAATGTCCTTAAGAGGCACATGATCGAGCTATGGACTACTGGTGACCTCACAAATTTCAAAATTGAAGAGTTCATCGAGCAGTACCATTAAGATCACGAAGATCAAAGCGCAGAGCCATCAGTGAAGAAACCCAAAACTTCCTAGCATACTCCATCGAAGCCCTCGAAAGGAAGGATATATGTAATCATTGGGGGATCAAAGCTATGTTAATATACAGTTCGCGCTATCAAGAAGCATTAACAAGCCATGGTGATGGAAGTAAGCAGGGATCCAAGGGAAATCAAAACCAACCCGTTGATAACCTTTGAGGAGTTCGATCCTCAGCACCTCACGAAGCCACATGATGATACATTGGTAATAACTTTGTATATAGAAAACTTTGAAGTTTCCAAAGCCTTGATTGATACTGGAAGCTCAGTCGATCTCATCTTCCTAAGTACTTTACAATGGATGGGGATCAATTAAGTGGAAATAATTGGGCCACCAACTCCGCTTATAGCTTTTACAAGCAAAACATCAATTTCACTCGACATGATTAGATTACCTGTGCTCGCAGCTAGATTATCAAGGATAGTTGAATTCGCAGTCTTCAATCGACTAGCTGCGTACAACTTTATTTTGGGTACCCCTTGGATATACCACATGAAAACAGTACCGTCGATATATCACGAGTGTGTAAAGTTCCTAACTCCTAATGGAATAGGAACAGTCAAAGGAGATGAAGAAGTTTCTAGATCCTACTAGCGAGTCACAGACTCAAAATCCAACAGCAATTAACCAGTCCTGAGGCATCCAAGGGTTCGTTGTTTCTTAGTAAACAACAGTGCGCGGAAGTTACCATCGAAGTCTTTTTGCTCAAGAGCACTTGGAGCGGGTGGTTAAAATCATTTCAGGGCGAAAAAAATATACTTTCGCTTGGACTATTGAAGACACGCTAGGAATCGATCCATTAATCATTTCCCGAGAGCTTCATGTTAACCAAAGCTTCAAACATATCAATCAAAAAAGAAGAAACCCTTGTCCCGACCGAGCTAAAGCAGTTAATGACATGGACAGACTCCTGAAAGCCGGTTCGATCCGCGAGGTAAAATACCCAGATTGGCTCACAAATCCTGTAGTGGTTAAGAAGAATAGTAGAAAGTGGAGGGTATGCATTGATTTCACAGTTCTCAATAAATTCTGCCCAGAGGATAGTTTTTCCTTTACCCCACATTGACTGCTTGGTCGAATCAACTACTGGGCATGAACTTCTAATTTGTATGGATGCTTTTTTTGGCTATAACCAAATCAAGATGAATCTGGACGATCAAGAAAATACTTCATTCATTAAAGACAAAGGAATATATTGCTATATTATGATGCCTTTTGGATGGAAGAATGCCGGAGCAACCTATAACCGCCTCATCGACAGTTTGTCGATAAGCAGCTCGAAAAAACCATGGAAGTCTACATTGATGACATGTTGGTTAAATTTCTCAAAGAGACCAAGCATGTACAACATCTCGATCAATACTTCAGAATATTGAATGAGCTCAGGATAAAGTTAAATCCTGAAAAGTATACCTTTAGTGTACGTTCCGGTGAATTTCTTGGCTATATAGTAATGCAGCGAGGCGTTGAGGCAGATTCAAATCAAATCAATGCGTTTCTTACAATGCCTTCGCCGTGGAGTTACAAAGAAGTAAAATGTTTAACAGGAAGAATTACGGCTTTGAATAGATTAATATCTTGTTGAACTGATAAATGTTTTCCTTTCTATCAGTTACTCAAAGGGAACAAGCAGTTCATTTGGAGTGACGAATGCGAATACGCTTTTAAGCAATACAAGGTTTACCTTACCACCCCTCCAATCCTTTCTAAACCAGAACTGGTGAACATGCGGTGAGTGGAAGATTATGCGAGAGGATCGAGGAGAGTAGTGATCTATTTACTATATAATTAAAAGTTTAACGAGCCGAGAGACTTGTTGCACAATGATGGAAAAGCTAGTGCTCGCTATGGTAGTATCGCCCCAAAAATTAAGGCCATATTTTCAATCTCACTGAATCGAGGTTCTCACGTCAACTCCTTTGCGAATCATCCTACATTGCCCTTGCCAATTAGGACGTTCAGCGAAGTTGAAAATCGAACTCAGTGAGTATCATATCGAATACAAAAGCCGAACCAGCGCTAAGACTCAGGTTTTGGCGAATTCCTTGACAGAACTACCTACCAACAAACTAGAAGAGATGGAAGATTATCATTCGAACAAGAATCCAGAGAAGGCATTAGGTTCGAGTCTCCGATATCAGAAGTCATAGGACAATCGTTCTAATTATTGTTCTCAAGCGATAACTAATGAAGTAGAATACAAGGCATTATTTGCTAGCCTTCGCCTCAAAAATGGAATTAGAGCATGAGGAGTTGTGTATTATGATTCACAGCTCATTGTAAATTAATTTAATGGTCATTACGAAGCGAAGGATTCGCAGATGGAGGCATTACATGCAGTCGTTATGGACTTAGCTTAAAAATCCACATGGAGATGATACCTTGACGGACGCACTAGCATCCACTTCCGATCAGACCTAAAAAGAATAAGTCGGGTAGAATACATAAGCACCAGAAGAATAACTATCAACAATGAGGCAAAGGCCTGCACGAGGTCTCAATCTCGCTCACAAGAAAAACATAAACCTCAAGTAAAAGGTGGCATTTAAGTGTTAAGTCCGCTATTCACAAAATTATATTCCATCTCACGGAGATTTTTTGGAGTCCTAACTCTCGGGAAAATATGTTCACTTCGGTGGAATCTAAGTGTTGAGTTCGCTCTTCACAAAATTAGATTCCATCTCACATTGATTTTTTCAAGTCCTAACTCTTGGGAAAATATGTTCACTTCAGTGGAATCTATATGTTGACTTTGCTCTTTACAAAATTAGATTCCATCTCACATAGATTTTTCTGAGTCCAAACTGTTGTGAAAATGTGTTCAGTTCGGTGGAATCTAAGTGTTGAGTTCGCTAAATTAGATACCACCTCACGACAAATTTATTTACTCTCCCATAGAGCAAAATTCACTTCAATATATGTTTGATAAATTTGATATTAGGTTGTTCGGTTTTAATAATCAAGAAGCCAAGCACAGCTAGTATAACTTAAGCCGAGCACAGCCTCGCATAACTTAAGCTGAGCACAGCCTCACATAACTTAAGCGGATCACAGCCTCGCATAACTTAAGCCGATCACAGCCTCGCATAACTTAAGCCGAGCACAGCCTCGTATAATTTAAGCCGAGCACAGCCTCGCATAACTTAAGCCAAGCACAGCCTCACATAACTTAAGCCGAGCACAGCCTCGCATAACTTAGGCCGAGCACAGCCTCACATTACTTAATCCGTGCACAGCCTTTCATTATTTAAGCCGAATTCAATTCTCGCACCAAAATTCCATGACCGAACTGACGAGTTCGGGTCAAAATGGAATCAGTCTTCTTAGGCACTTCATAAGCCGAGCTCAATCTTCGCATAAATTATCGAGAATCAATGGATATAGTTTTTCTTTAAAAATAGTAAGGGCATGCCAATTCAGAAGCCGAGTTCAATCCTCGTATTTTACCAAGGATAACTGCATAGAGTTTTCCTTTAAGAATGATAAGGGGCTTATCAACCCATTTTCCCTTGAAAACAACTTAACCTTGAGTTTCGAACATGTCGGACTTTGCAAACCCGACACATTTGTTCAAAATCATACCAATAATGACAAAGGCCAAGGAATGTTCCACAAACAAAAATAACTACTAGTTCAAAAGTCCCCTTGGGGAAAGAAAAGAACAGAGCATTAACTCAGAGTAAAAGGCCCCCTTAGACAATGAAAGCATAATTTAAGTTCATAGAACACCCCCTCGGGTAACAAACTATCGCTACAAGTGTATGGACTAGGGCTAAAACTCGGAAGGACCATATTCATTGTTGGATTTCCCAACCAATTTTATGGCCAACCCACATCATATATATAGTCAATGAAGACAGATCTACCTAACACACCTTGCTGGAAATTCGAAATTCAACTCAAGATGCATCCACCAAACCTGTGTTGTAATCACTTAACTCAAGCTCAGCTCATGGCACACTCATTGGGTTCACTTTAGTCTGATGCGAGAGTCAATTCCAACATTGATTCGGAGTTTACCAAAACAGGAGGCAGTACCAACAGCGGGACAATCCTCAAAAGCAAGCCCATGAGACCATTGAGCATTATTTAAGCTCAGACAAAGTCCAAGATCATTTGGTTCAGCCAAACAACACCTCGCAGGACTTAGGTGGCAAATGTTGGTACCGGATCCCGCACACTGGATCCATCTGGATAATCAGAGGCCCATCGACTCCTCAAGCCCAAGAAGATATGTAATGCACAAAGGAGATCGTCAAATCTGAACATTAATTGGTGATTCAATTACTGAATTAATGGTCATTGTCAAAGGAATAAACTTGTCATTCAATTTTATGAATTAATTGCAATAAAAGTTATTTTGTGAGTTAATTCTGGAATTAATGGCCAAATAATGGTACCTCAAGAGGAAGTACAGGGCCCATCACGGAGATATCAAGACCAGCGAACCTGTCATCAGTTCGGAAGCGCGAGGTGGAAGATGATAGACCACTGAGCTCACGGACAAGTCAACGTAGCAGAAGCGCACTGAGCTTGTGGACAAACCCAACAGAGTTTCCGGACAGTTCAAACTGGAGACATTATAGCATTAAAGACATGATCAAAACGCATGCATTTAAAGAGAATCATTGAGTTAATTCAGTGCATTTAATCTCTTCATTCCCCAAAGCATTGTAGGCAACCTTTCTTGAGATGCATCTATAACATCAAAAACACTATTTCTTTCTCTCTATGTCATCAAAAATATATACACATATTATTCTCTCTTTTCGGATTTATATACTTATTTTGAGAGATATCATTTTGTTCATCATTTTACTTATTGTAACAAGTTTCATATCTATATACAAAACCCCTACTTATATTTTGGGTGTGGAATCATGTATCCACACCTGAGTTCGTCTTGATTTTTTTATGTGGATAAATTTGCTTTGATTATGTCAAATATCAGTGTAAAAGCTGATTATAAAGGCAGTTATTGGGTGCTTTATGAAATGTGCAAGGAACATGGATGGAACAAGATGGGATTTGTCCCTCCTATATAACAGAGAGATAAATATCTCCGGGCCTATCGAAGATTTTATACTAAAAATGCATGGCCGTGCTCAAACGAGGTGAATGTCAGTCGATTGTTTGATCAGTATAAATCGCAGTTTGATAAACGTGATGTAGCGTAATAAGGATGCCACTATTTCTTGCCTTATGCTGAGATCAAGATATAGAGAGGAAGGGATTATAGGAATGGATGATTCCAGTACAAGTGGGAGATTGTTGGGAATGTCTTGCAATCATTTGTACTTACTCTGGTTAAGTTGTAATGTTGAGATTTGACATTTTTATAATATTAGGTGGTCATAATGTTTTGCTAAAAGCTACTTATGATCTATGGGTATAAAAGCTCATTACTAATATTATACAAACCTACAAAATCACAGAGCTAAGCATATTGGATCAAAATATGATTGAGTTTAATTTTGAATTAAAATAATATTGGGTTAATGGATTTATTATATATATATATATAATAAATAAAGAATATATATATATATAAGATATATATAATGTCCAATTTGGAATTGGAAAAAGCCCACTCCACGTCATCTAATCCTAAAACGAAAACCTTCTATTAGAAACAAAGCAACAAGCAATCAAAACTGAGGAGAGAGATGCAACCAACCATGAGAGGCGAAGAGTTTGAACAGCGGCGTAGTCAACAGCGAGAGGAGAGCAGTTACGGCGATAGGAGAGAAGAAACAGCGAGTGTTCAGGGAGAGGATTTGAAGAAACGGCGACAGTAAGGCGGAGGGAGAGTTTGTACAATGAGATAAGAGAAGAAACAGTGAGAAGAGGGAAAAATTGGTGAGAGAAGAGAAGAAAGCGAGTTGACGGCGACAGAGAGGTGATCGGCGAGGGCGGAGAGTTGAACAGCAATGAGGAGAGTGACAAAATTTCAGAAGCGGCAGTTCTAGGGTTTGAGTGAAGAAGAAGATTTTTTATTGGGTGAAGTTGTGTGAGTTGAGTTTTTATTAAAACGATTTTTTATATATTTTATCTTTTAGTTTTTCTATTTTGTTATTCAATTATTTGTTTTGCTCTAATTTTAAATTATAATGGTAATTTTGTTAATATGAAAATTTAGTTTGGTTATTTAGTATTTATACAAAAGATTAGTTTTACTCTTGTTAAACTTTTTTTGGAGTATTACTCTAGTAATCTTATATACTATATAAAAGTTGGAGAAATAGTGTTCATAAGACGTCCACATAGGATTTTAAAAACGTGATACTATTGGTCCATGTTATCGTCTCTAAATTTAAAACTAACTTTTACTTAAATCAATCAAAATTAAATTGTAATATTTCCTTAAACCTATATTATATAAAATAAAAACATATAGAAATAAAAAATAATGTAAATTCATATTTGTTTAATTCATGTAAAGTTTAATTTAATATTTCTGTAAACCTATACTATATAAAAGAGAAAAAAAACAACACATAGAAATAAAAAAAAAAGAATGTAAAATTTGTTATTGGAATACTAAAATAATAATTAATCATTACATAAAATAATCCATTTTATTGTCACAATATTTTTAATGTTCCATTTTATAAGTTTAGCCTCATCTACCAACCCACATAGGATTTTAAACATCCCATCAGAATTAAAAAATAATTAATCATTAGATATATAAAATAATCCATATTTGTCACTAAATTTGTTAATATTCATTTTTTTAACATTTACTCACATATAGTTATAAGCTTTTTAATTAGGTATCCACATAGGATTTTAGAAATCAATCTTATTGGTTCATGTCATTAGATTTAAATTATATACTAATATTTTCGTAAATCATGTAAATTAAATGTTATTATTTCCTTAAACCTATACTATATGAAAAAGGAAAAAAATAACATATATAAATAAAAATGTAAAATTATGTTATTGGAACACAAAAAAAAAAACACAATTGATCATTTTAGTCTGAAAACAGTTTTAAATATTCTATTTTATAAGTTTAGCGACATCTACCAATCCACATAACATTATAAACATCCAACACAGTTTTAAACATCCCATCAGAATAAAAATAATAATTAATCATTAGATATAGAAAATAACCCAAATTTGTCACTCAATTTTTTAATATTCATTTCACATTTACTCACATATAGCTATAAGCTTTGTAATTAGGTATTCACCTAGGATATCAATCTTATTGGTCCATGTCATTACATCTAAATTATATCCTAATATTTTCCTAAATCATGTAAAATCAAATGTTATTATTTCCTTAAACCTATACTATATATAAAAAAGGAAACAAAAAGAACAACATATAGAAATTAAAAAAATAAACAATTTTGTTATTGGAATACAAAAAACAATTGATCACTTTAGTCTGAAAACTGTTTTAAATATTCCATTTTATATGTTTAGCAACATCTATCAATCCATATAAAATTTTAAAACACCAATCACAGATAACTAAAAAGACAATCATTACATATATAAAATAATCCATATTGGCCACTAAATTTGTTATTAATCCATTTTAAAAGTTTAATCACATCTATCTATCCAAATAAAAAATGGGAAGCGACTACCGGAAAAATACCAAAACATAATTAAAATTGTAAGAGATAAAAATTATGAGAAATATAAATAAATAAATAATATATGAAGAAAATGAAAAGAACCATACAAACAACTGAAAACTAGCATTTTGTAGAAAAAAATCACTTACGAAGTAGAACAAAAGAAAAGAAAAATAATTTATGGATGATTAACATAATGGTATACTAGCATTTTGTGTAGACTCTAACTTATATTTACCGTTAAAATAAAATAAAATTAGACTCTAGCTAATATTTAAAGGTCAAAGTTATTGATGATTAACGTAATGGAAGTTTAACATTTTGTATGGACTCTAGCTTATATTAAAAATATGTATCTATTCTTTTGTTTTATTTTAAAACATTATATTTTGTTTTGTTTAATATTTTAATTGTGAGTACATATTATAATGTTACTGTAATTAATTAATGTGCATTTGAGATTTGAAATAGTCGTTACTACCGGCATGAGGATTTTACATCCTGGTTGAGAGGTATACCCGCCGGCATGCTTCTTCTTTTTATTAAGAGAAGAGGTTCTTGAGAATTTAAAAACTCAGCGTTTGATATATTTTGTTTTGGATCTCAGTAGTGCGAAGCGATGCAAAAAAAAACACAAGCGGCAAGAACAGAAGCAAAAAAAAAATGTAATATTATGAAATTTGAAGGTTTTAATTACGTTAAAACTCTAAATTTATAGTGGGTTTAAGATCAAATCGTCAATCAATCTTCTACGTTTGGTTAATCGTGTTTGCCAAGAATATGAAGTATTTTTAAATATTGTAGATGTCTTTGCTCAATCACTTCACTTGCTTGGAATTTAGTTAGTCACTTCTCTTTCATTTCAAATTAGATTGAATGTGAAAATGAGACCAAAAAAAAAGGAATATTAGTCGACAATGTTAAAAGTTTGTGGTATGTGGTTCTTAGACAAACTTTGGAATCATGGATAAAAAAAGTAAAAATAAGAGGTGTAGAACAAAGAGGTAGTCAAATCTATTATGCATATCTCTATTTAGAAATTGTTTTGGTTATTCATCAATTCCCAATTATCTCTTACATAAAATATGAAAACATTTTAGTGGTATTCAGGTCACTTTTCAAACATTCTTTATGAAAATATATGTTTACAGAAGTGTAAAATTATATTTTCTTTATATTTCTAGATCCACCTTTGACAGAATTCAATTGAGTAGCAAAGCGCTAATAAATTTTGATAATACAATGGGCCAACCTATAAGGTAAGCACGATCATGAATCTAATGACTTGAAGTTAATGGATTGCATCCAAAGACATAATAGAAGACCATGAAAGCTCTTTCGTAATTCGGAGTGATGTCTTTTGTTTTTTGTATTGAGATAATTTGTTTTTGGACCCCTTTGAAGTTTTAATTCCAAATGGAGACCCATGGGATGGGTTTTTTTTAACACTAGGGGGTCTCCATTTGGAATTAAAATTTCAAAGGGGACTATTTTTTATAGTTTTACCCTTTATATTCTATGTAATTTTTTATATTAAAAAAAAAGAGAAGAAGTAATTTTTACACTTCTTTGAGTCTGCAAAATAGAAATTTAAATATAAAATTTTAAGTTCTTATATATTTCTAATCAAGTAACATATATGACAAACAACCACTTTTATGTAAATCAATAAAATGGCTATATATATTACGTTTTTATAAAATATTTTAATATTAAAAAGCTAATATACTAACTAAACATAAAATTAATAAAAATATACCACAATACATAAATTATCGATTATTGATAATCAATTTTATTTCCTACATTTATGCTGCTAAAATTTTGTGAGCTATGTATTAAAATATTTTTCAAATTTTTTTTATTTGAATGTTTATGATATTAAAGATTTATAAATTTTGATTAATGCATATTATTGCAATCTTGATAATTAATCTATATTATTTTAATAAATATTAGCTGTCCCTATAGTTTTACCAAAAAAATATATTAGAAAAAAAAACCACACGTAGCATGGGTCCAAACGTAGTCTATACTATATAAACGTTGAAGTTATAGTGTTCTTAGAGCAACCATATAAGAGTTTTAAAACACGATACTATTGGTCAACGTCATCTTCTCTAAGTTAAAAACTGATTTTTACTTAAATAGTTAAAAATTAAATTATAATATTTTCTTAAACCTATATTATAAAAAGAAAATTATATATAGAAATAAAATTAATGTAAACTATTATTTTTTTAATTCAGGTAAATTTAAATTTAATATTCCCTTCGACATATACTACATAAATAAAGGGAAAATAAAAATATATAGAAATTAAAAATATTATTTGAATACAAAAATAATAATTAATCATTACATAAAATAATCCAGTTTTGTCTCACAAGTTTTTAAAAATATTTTATTTTATAAGTTTAGCCACATCTATCAACTCACATAGAATTTTAAAAACCCCATCACAATAAAAAAAAAAAGTAATTAATCATTAGAAAACAAAAATATAAGCAGCAAGAACGGTATTTGGTTCTTATGAGCCAAACTTTGGAATCATGGATAAAAAGTTATTTTTATTGAATTTTTATGTGTTCATTGTTGTTTTCATAAAATACAAATAAGAGATGTAGAACAAAAAGATAGTCAAATCTATTACTAACAGTTCTATCTAGAAACAAATTGGTTATTCATCATTTCCCAATCATCTCTTACATAAAAAATGCAAATGTTTTATTGGTATTCACTTCTCAAACATTCTTTTTGAAAATATATGTTTGCAAAACTGTAAAATTATATTATATTGATGTTTGTAAATCCACCTTTGACAGAATTCAATTGATTAACAAAGAGCCAATAAATTTTTATAATACAATGGGCCAACCTATAAGGCAAGCATGATCATGAATCAAATGACATGAAGTTGATGGATTGCATCCAAAGAAATAATATAAGACCATGAAAGCTCTTTCATAGTTCGGATGATGTCCTTTGGTTTTTATATTCTATGTAATTATGTATAAAAAAAGAAAAGAGAAGAAATAATTTTTACACTTTTTGTGTCAGCAAAATATAGATTTAAATATTAAATTTTAAGTTCTTATATATTCCTAATCAAATAACATATATGATAAATACAAATACTTTCTTTAAATCAATAAAATGTCTATATATATATTACATTTTTTATAAAAATTAATATTATAAATCTAATATACTAACTAAACATTAAAATAAAAAAAATATACCACAATACATAAATTATCGATTATTGATAATCAATTTTATTTCCTACATTTACACTGCTAAAATTTTGTGAGCTTATTTATATTAATTAGAATATTTGTCTAATTTTTTTATTTGAAAGTTTATGAAATAAAAGATGTTATAATTTTTGGTTAAATGTATATTATTACAATCTTGATAAGTAATATAATAAGAAGCCTGAGTATGCTTGCCAAGTTGACACACATTACATAAAATTTTCATATATTTAAATGAAATAAGAAAATGAAGAATAGAGTTTTCGGGATGTCTCGTAGAAACTAGAATACAATAGTCGCTTCTATGAAGGTTTTTTTTTTTCTTTTTTTTTGTGGGTGTACTTGTGTACTTGTTTATCCGAAAAAAAAAAAAAGTTTGTGTTCTTTTTATTTTTGGGTACTTTTCGTAATATTATTTAAATTCACGATGCATTGGAAGAAAACATTTAACAAAGAAATTTATTGTAAATATTGCACAAGAAAAATTAAGAGTTGAGGTCAAAGAAGACTGTCTGTACGAGAAGGCAATCTCTTGAAGAAGTTACTTGGCAGAGAAGGTAACTTGATTCTAAACTTTGGGTGCCTTAGATAGTACAGCCCACCAGCTAGTGTTATTGCTTTGAATGGCATTGCGTAAAGGAGCACCGATGCAGCCAAGCAGAACAAGATAAAGAGGCTTGTAGCCCTTGGGTCGCGCCAGCTCATAAGTGACTGAATTCTCTCTCCTTGAGCTGCAATATCTCCAACAACAGTCTGGATCCTACCTGCCACACTTCTGAGCCGGTCATACCTTAGCCGCACCAAGTCTTGTGACCGAGACGTTGGGAACGTGTCAAACTCTTCATCAAGCTCATCAGGACCAACAGCCTCAGCCCACGAGAGCTTCATATCCATGTGAGGAGGATGTCTCGGCCTAGACTTGAAGTTCCACAATCCGATGAAGAACATGTAGAGAAACATAGTGGGCAAAATCAGTTCAGGGTACATGACCAAAATAAAGAACAAGACATGGACCAAAACCGAAGTAACCGGGTATCTCCAGTTGCATACATCCTCGAGCCACTTCACAACTAAGAAATAACCCGAAAGAAGCGACATTATGCGAAAAAAGTTTGCTTTGCTTCTTCTCATGCTCCATAGGTGCGAGTCTACATCCAACATGTACTCAACGACCTCTTTCCTAAGTGGCGGCTCAGCTCGACTAAGACGGGTTGCAACGATATTCATGGCTTGGTACCTTAAGCCATCGACTTGGTTAACCGTGAACGGGAAAAGGTAATGCATTTTGGGAAGAAGCGGGTGGCCGTAATTGTAGATGATGTTGGCCAAAGAGAGGGTTGTAAAACGGATTGATAGTTGTAGGTCGCCTGTTTTCTTGAGGCCATGCGGTTGAAGAACAAGAAGTGGGAATGAATGTGTGTAGATCTTGTGAGCCTCTAGTGTAGACAGTCTGATTCGAACCTGTTCAAAACCACGAAGTTAGCAGAGAAACATAAAGCATCTCTACGTATGACTAGAGATGGCCATACAAACCAAACCAAACTAAAATTATTTTCTTTAATCCGAAACCAAACACAAAAACCGAACAAATTGTATGTTGAAAAACCAAATTAAATAAATGGAAATTTATTTTAAAAATACAAATATGTATTGTAACTAACGTAATATTAAAATTCATATAATTTTACTAACATTTCATACTACTAAATCAAATTATACGTCATATTTTGTTTTGCTCTAAACCAAACCAAGTATGAACCAAAAACCGAATGGATATTTTCAAACTAAACCGAACGCATAAAAAAGAAAAGAAAAAACATATCAGTTCTAGAATTCTACGAAGGTAAAAAAAAAAACGTTATAAACAGAAGTAAATGACCTTTCCGATTCTTGCATCTCTAGAAGCGGCAGTTGCGGAGTTTGCTGAACCCAAATGACAATTGTCGAAAATTCCAAGAGTGATGACAGTACAAGGATCATAGACTTCCCATGTGTACTGCTCGTTCCATCTCGGACTCAGTGAATCAAGAATGGTTCTAGTCCTCACCCATTTTTGCCCATACTTTGCCACACAATACGCATCTGTGCATCCTCTACCATCTTTCAACTTCATTGGCACCAACCCTTTTCCTCCAAGAATCCCAATCTCTAACAGTCCCACTGGTTGCTTCCACAGCTGTCTAGCCGTAGGTCTTGTGTCACTAATGTACATTGTTGACTCGTCCATCACATGGTAGCCTCCTTCAAGACAGATTCTCAGGTGAATCCGGCTTGAGAACTTATGTTCCTTCCTTCTTGATTCTGGCTCAAGAACATTTGAACCGTACTTGTCAAGATTGAACCAACGAGAAAGAACTGGACGATGGTCTAACCGCTTTTCGAACACGTTCATAGGCAAGCTGATCTTGCCAATTACTTCATCTTTTGACGTGTGAACGCGGTCTTCCACTGAGATCACTAGCTGCTCTTCAAATGGTTCAGCAACTACAAATACAAGATCTTCATTCCAGAGTGGATTTGTTGTCTTCATGGGACATATGCTAGTCTTGAGTGTTTGCATTCCGACATTGGCTTTGACGAAAACATCTGGAAGTCGGTTTCTGTCACTTGGGATCATGTCTTGAGCTTCAATAACATTGACTCTTAAGTACCATAGCTTAGGAGAGACATATACTTTAGATTTGATGTTGAACACGCCTTCTCCATGAACAGAAGCTGAGTCAGCATGCCAAGCTTCAGGAAAAGCCTCATCGGCTTGAGTTCCCATCCAGACAGCTAGCATTACCTCTCCTCGTACTACTTTTCCTTCTCCTCTCCAATCCTCTAATCGGTGCCATTGTGGAGCCAAAGGACTATTTGGTGGAACCCTTGTTGGAATCTCGTTGAGATCAAATACTACTTTTCCAAGAATATCATCTCGACCTAACGTTTCCTTGTCCTTCACGAAAACTTCAAGAACGGATGATTGAATCCGTTCTTTGGTAAATGCAAAAACTTGGTTCCATTCAGGAAGAGTTGTTCTCCTATCAAAGTGTTTTGTTCTTCCCTTGTAGTTCCCTAGCTTGACCTCCACGTAAGGAATACATCCACCAGTGATTGAACCAGGTGAAAGTTCTTTAGCTCTAACAACTCGAACATAGAGATAAAACATTTGTTCCACAAGATCATATGTGCCTGTATATCTCTCACCAACTCCAACATTTGGGTTTGGCCATCTCTCTCCAAGATCCAAGTTCATGTCTTTCACCTTAAAGTCATCTGGATCAGTGTCACCATATGATTGAAGATGGTTGGTGTGTTGAGGATGAAGCTGGTTAGCTCCACGAGGTTGCGGTTTATTGGCTTCTTGCGGGTTTTCACGAGACCGCAAGCGAATGGAATGCATTGGTGCAGGCCGAGCAAAAACTTCTTGTCTATGTAGTTTTTGAACTGGTTCTTTAACTTCTTGAATCTTTTCACCGTTCACACTCTCGCTGGCAGAATCAACAAGATCTTCTTCCTCTGCTGATTCAAAAGTCTCAAGAGAATCTTCTGTTCCAGAATCTGTAATATCTTCTTCGGTTCCGACAAGAGAGGCTTGCGTTGCGCGGGTGTAAGGTTTAGATGGAAGAAAAGGAGGAAAATTTTGGTCTTGTTCTGAAAATGAGATGTAGAATTTGAGACCAATCTCACCTTTAACAGAAGAGAGAAGCCATTTCTTCTCCAAAGGGAAGCTCTGGTACACTTGGTCGTCCTTGTAAACAATGTTAGAAAAAGGAATCTTGACTCTACCAAGGAAACTTCTCCCAGGAACTGGTCTTCTTTCGTGATAAACAGAGACTTCAATGTGTTGGTTATGATGGTTTAGTACTGTTTGGTCGTAATCGAAGTAGAGTTTTTGGTTCCAAACAGGGTTAAGGCTTTTAGGTACGGTTCTGGTTTTGCTTAACTGGTTAAGGAAATCAACTTCTACAAATGGACTTGCTGAACCTTGTCCATCTCTAGGCATAAGATTTTGAGCATCAACCACATGTACAACCAGTTTGGTGGTGTTGTTTCTCATGGTGGGTTTCTTGGTTTCTTGGTGTCCAAGGGAGATTTAAAAGGGAAAGAATCTTGAGAGAAACCTAATTGAGGAAGAAAGGAATTTATTCTGATTAAACTATTACGAAAGAAGCTTGTTTGTGGGTTGAAGTAAAGAATGTGATTATGAAGAAGCTGCTTTTGTCTCTTATTGAGCTACAAGCTTTTATAGGATATAATTCTCTCTGTATAGGAAGATGAACTTGGAGGAAAAGTAATAAAGTACAGTATAAAGCTTTTCATGTGAAAATTCTTTAGGAATCTGCAAATGATTATAGATTGTGTGATTGCGGGGAAAATAGGCTTTATTTTTGTTTTATATGCAAAGTTCAGACCAAATAATCCTTTTCCATAATCGTAATGTATATTCAGCTGTGAAAATTAAACTTTCTAAAACTCGTCCCGTAATTATGCCTTATGTTTAATCAGATACAACACTACAAATTTGAACATTATTCTAAATAAATAAATAAAGACGCAGATAATATTAATTTTATAAGTTATAACAAACCAAATTAAACGATACGATTTTACAATGTTCACAGATTTCTTTACATACTTCACTAAATTTTAATTGGATATCGTACTTCTTCCCAGGGGCGGACCCAGAGAGAAGAGAATAGGCACGTGTCTTACACTTTCTTTTTTCTCAGTTGGGTTGAAAAAACAATTATATGTCTCACTTTAATTTCTTTTTAAGTGCCTCAGCTCAAATAAAATTGACAATTTTTCTATAAGACCTAAATATTTAGACCCAATATAAATTGACTATTTTTCTATAAAGTTTCGGGGAGTTGTTTTTCCTAAAAACTACTATTTAAAAACGCGATGAAAACGTCAATTTGCATTTTAGAAATACTATGGAAATTTACTTTTTTTTTTAATTTAGAAACTTATTAAATAAATAATTTTAAAACATAATATATGCATGATATACAGTAGAACTTCTATAAATTAATACTCGATAAATTAATCAACACTATAAATTAATAAAATTTATTGTTCCCAAGTCGGACCGGTGTAAAAATGAACAAAATTCGATAAGATAATAAGATAATAAATTTTTTAGAATCTCTATGTAAATATATGGTCCCATTAATAACATAAATTAATAATCATGTACATATATATATATATATATATATAAAGATAATATAATTTTGTTTTTATGAATTTATGTTAGAACTCATAAATAACTTTCTTATATAAGAAAATATTATGTTGTATTTTAAAATATCTTATTATTATAATGTAAATAAATTTTTCATAGAATAAAACAAACTTTCTATAAATTTTTAAATTATAAATATGCATAATTTTTATCTCAATAGTTGTATAGATTGTTTAAATACAACAATTAAGGTTACTAATCATAAATTTAAATTTTGTGTTAATTTTTTATATACGTGAATTCATCTACAATCTTTGTTATTTATTATCAAAATAATTTAATTTTCTTTTAAATTTTAAACTTTCAAGTCCAAAACTATTAGAATTTATAATATCCAATACATTAATTTTATTTAGATCAAAAATTTTTAATTTATCTATTAATTTATAGATAAATTAATATCACTATAAATTAATAAAATATCATGGTCCCAACATTATTAATTTATAAAGGTTTTACTGTATGTTTTTACCTTTAAAATCCTAACTAATTTATAAAATATAAATATCTTATATTTTATTTTCTCCAAAATTAATCTTAATCTAAAACAGTTCAAAGTAGAACTTAAAAGTTTAAAACGCTGAAAAAAACTAGAAGAAGAGACGAGAGAGACTAGAGACGAGCAAGGTAAATTCTTTCTTTAAAATTCATTAGTATATTGGAATCTCAAGTACCAAAGTTGGTGAATATCTTATATAGCTTGACGAATTAGAGTTTGAGGTAGTTTTGCTTGATACACCTAATGAGGATGCGAATGAATGAAGATGTTGATTTAAATGTTTGACTTTAATGGTTATGATTTTTTTTTTTTTTTTACTTAAACAACCTAATACTTATTTATTGGATTTTTGTTGTTTCAAATATTTTTTTAATATGGTTTTTATGTTTCACTATATTTTTTAAATTATATATACACTATATTTTTTAAATATACATATACACTATATTTTAAATATATATATACTATACTATATAATATATATATATATTTATGTTTCCAAATACATATTTGTTTTCTAATTTTCTGAAAAAATCGTTTCCGCATTTTCGTACCCTTTCCGCGTACCCTTTTACGTTTCCATGCTACTTAGGTTTTAATACATCTTTAACCTAAACATGTATCTTTTCAAATACGGAGGTTTGAAAAAGAAATAGTGCTTATAAAAGAAATATTTTTTGAATCATTTCCTGTTTAGATATTTGGTCTGAGTATTATCCCACGGTGTGCTTCGGGTTAAAAATCGTTTTGGATCCTCTCCTGATTCTTCCTTCTTTTACTCATCCATTTCAGATAATTTTAAAATCGTTTAGGATGACATCAACTGAGAATAATAAAAATTTCCAAAATATTTTCATCTTTCTTCTTCTCTAGAGAATTCGTTAACTCTTCTAAAATTAATGTACTGATATTATTTTATTTTCCACTGTACTGTTATTTTATCAAGTTATTTTATTGATTGACAAATATTCTTCTTTTCTTGAATGAATGTAAAACTTATTCACAAAAATAGAGCAGATGAACTAGTTTTCTCAAAGCAACATTTAAGTTCAAATAGAGCAAAAGCTTTAAATTCCATAGTGAAGAAGGGATATTAGATACCTCAGCTCCGTATAAGTTCAAGAATCTCAAGTGGATGAGCTTTCCAATGCTGGAAGGTAACTTCACTCCTTCAAACTTTACCTTAGAAATATCAAACACTTTGAGAAATTATAAATTTTGGAAGCATGAAGATGATTGTATCAAGAAGTCTTCATCGAGTCCCAAAACTAAAAGATATCTAACATTTTATTGTTTTTATGTCTGTGTATATAAATGGAAATACTGCTATGTACAACGAGTCTGGAGATCTACTAGGAGATTGAACATTGATTGTGGAGGCAGAAGTAGGGATTTTGACAATCTGTAGAAAGTTCTCTTCTTTGGCTTTAGATAAACATACTTCTCTCATCATGTCATGCATTTGACAAGATTCAAATCTCGAACTGAAGTAGCTTTTTTCCAATAATAACTATATTTCTCCTCACTAGCTCTTCTAAGTAGTCTTCTCCATTATCTCAAATGGTTGATCCATCATACAACGATGTTATTATTCATTCTGCAGCCCAATAACTGAACAATGTGTCCTTATAGATCTTGTAATTTTATAGAGAAATGGACTAGGTAAAGGAAGCAATGCTTCAAATATATCGGCAAATATTTATAGGCAGAGACAATAATCGGTTATCCGGATTGAGATTGTTATCATCTAAGCCACATTAGCCGAATCATGACGCCTCCTTATTTATCTTACGTGCACCACTACACCAGACAGCCGGGTTCTAATGATAACAATTCAGATGAGAACAGCAGTCACTAAAATTACAATTATGACCACAATCGTGTATACAAGAATGTTGAGGTAGGGGTTTATCAATTTGAAATGTAATTTATACATCTGGTTTCACGTAAGGACATATTTTACTTAATCAAAAATTCAAATCTACATTTTATTGTCAGTGATCCATCTAAATTGTAAAAACCTATCATTGGATTCCCCTAAAATATGTACACTACTATTGTATCCTTTTGGGAGATCTACGCCATCATTATTGATGGAAGAGAGACATATATACCAACCAAAGTAATTTCTTTGATACAAGAACAGGGTTATATATAGTTTCAGATGGTAATTGAAGAAGAATCTCAAATATGTCATTGTTGTTTAGAACATTACCAACAATCAACAAAGAAATCATATTCATTTAAAAAAAAAAACTCATTAACTTCAAGCATGAGGATAACACATTTTAGACGAATGTGATTATGAACATGCAAAAATATATACAAAGTTAAAACTCTAATATCTTTTTGTAAAATATAAAATTTTAAATTCTCATGCCAGTAAATAGTTATAAATTTCCGCTATCCTATCCTACGTTTTATCATTTTTACATTTATTAAAATTTGATCGAGACATGGTCGGAAATAAAGTAGAACATAAACTTTTCTACGTTAAATTTTTTTACGAACTATTACAGCAAATTAGATTACTAACATCGTGATTTTATCAAAAATTTTCATGAATCTATTTTGTACTCCTACATGCATATTATGTTGTCTTTAAATCGGGGATTTGAAACAACAATGATCTAGCAAAAAATCACTAGGCTACATGTTTTGTAATTTTTGAGCATAATTTAAGCATATT
>CM051383.1:6206820-6331820 GCA_028015245.1 Cardamine occulta | reverse complement strand
CTAAGCATATTTTAAGCAAAAATTAAGCATATGTTTATATATTAAAACCATTACAAATTTTTACATAAGAGTATGTGCTATGCGATGAATTTGATATTACTTAATTTGATTAACAGTCTGAAATATTATAGTAGGATGTATACATTTGATTAGTATTATAAATTTTGAATATGTTGTGTAATATAAAGTTATTGTATATATGGTTTATCATACATATTTATAGTTCTTAAACTTGGATTGTTGAAAAATTAACATTTTATTTTCATTCATACTTGGATTGTCTAAGGAAATTTGGGGCCATATATAGTATATTATTAGGAGTTTTCTAGGTGCACTTTATATAATTGGGACCATATTTAGTATACTGCTAGATATTGGCGGAGAAAAATATCTTATGATACGTTAGGCACCAACTAATTAATCATCACATATTTGTTTGGGATAATCTGGAAGGAGCTGTTTTACTCGATCCATCTCTTATACATATGGCATATGTTTGATGTTGGTGACAAGGCTAAGATTGAATAAATTGAAGTAAAAACTATCATTCAAACTTTGTAATATATACATGTATGTTTATCATTGTTTAATATAAGGCTGTTTGTGGTGTTTCAATCTATATGTTTGTGGAGAAACTAAAGGCAACATCAACAAATTTTGTAGGAAGGGACAAGAAGAACTATACACTCAAAAAATTTGATGTATGCGATAAGTTGGTGATGAATCACAACTGTAGTGAACTCCCAGCTTGGATAGCATATGACATAGTTTCATTTTTTAATCTATATGTTTGTGGAGAAAACTAAAGGCAACATCAACAAATTTTGTAGGAAGAGACAAGAAGAAGTATACACTCAAAACATTTGGTGTTTGCGATAAGTTGGTGATGAATCACAACTGTAGTAAACTCCCAGGACAACATATGACATAGTTTCATTTTTTTAATCTATATGTTTGTGGAGAAAACTAAAGACAACATCGCTAAATTTTGTATGAAGAGACAAGAAGAAGTATAGACTCCAAAAAAATGATGTATGCGATAAGTTGATGATGAATCACAACTGTAGTGAACTCCCAGCTTGGATAACATATGACATTGTTTCATTTTTTTTATCCATTTTATGTTTTTCTCTTTTTACATTCTTAGTGGATTTCTTGTTTGATTTTGAACTTATTTGAGTTGTACCAATTACTTGTTTTGTTTTTTTTTCTTTTTTGTTAAGTGTTGTTTTTGTAAACTTTTGTTTAAATGACAATCATATTGCAAAGAGTGCTTATAAATTAATCATGGAGTAAAAAGAACTAAAAAAAACCAAAGTAAACATGACCATTTTTTAGTGAACCGCTTAAAAGGAGAAAATTGATTGATTATATTCTGATTCTCCATGGTAATCCGATAATTTATACAAAACAACAGTAGTTTCTTCATTACCATAATGTTGTATTCGACCATATCTCTCAATCTTAGAACATACTCACTCTGTTTCTAAAATATTGTTGTTTAGGAATTTTTACACAAACTAAGAAAAATAATGATTACTATTTTTAAATACATTATTTTCTCTCACCAAAAAAATATTCTAAGATATGGACCAATAGTAGTTTAAAAAATGTAATTATTTTCAATCATTGCATCTTAAAATTTACAATTTATCAATAAAAATAAAAACTAAACAATTAATCTTTGTGAAACAAAATAAAAGTGCTTGAACATCAATCTTTAAGGAGCAAAGGTAGTATTATTTTGAATTTTCAGATTGTATAGATTCTGTTGAAACAAGTTCATCATAATTATCCAACCAACCTCCACAAGCACATAATCAAGTAAATGAGGAAATGGTTGAGACATGAAGAACTTTGAAGAATATACACGATCTCTTATAAATCATTGCATTATATGACTCAAAACTTTTGGAGGAGAAATGGACCAGCTTTATTAAAACTGAGTTTGAGCTTTTTCAGATAGGTTAAAAGTCCAGAGGAATTTATATGTAACGATCGATCCAAAAGGAGATAGTTTATTAAGTTACCATTGGAACAGTGAAACTTCTTCTATACGGTTTACATATTAGTTACTGTTGGACCTGATCTAGACACAAAGAAAGCCAAAGTGGTTTGGAGTGATGTTTGTTGTCCAAAAGTTAAAGGGGGATTAGGCGTCCAATCATTAAAAGAAGCAAATAAGATTACTATCATCAAACTCTCTTTGGGTACAATGGCTTCGGTTACACCTATTATGAAAGGGCTCCTTTTGGTATATAAATGCAAGCTCTACCCAAGGGTCTTGGATGTGGAAGAAGCTTTTCAAATATAGAGAACTAGCTATAGACTTTGTAAAGAATGAGATTCAAAACGGAAGAAGTATCTCTTTTTGGTTTAATAATTGGTCATCTCTTGGGCGGTTAATTGAGCTCATGGGACAGAGGGGCTGCATTGATATGTGGAATACCTCTTCGTACCACTGTGGCTGAAGCTATGGCTCATAATAGAAGGCGACATAGGACCAAAACTCTAAATCACATGGAAACTGTTTTAGAAAATATTCGTTCTACCGGGTTAACCAAGGCAGCGGGCATAGTGTTATGGAAGGGAAAGGAAGATAGATTCACAAAAAACTTCAGCTCAAAAGACACCTGGGAAGCAATTCGAGACATAAAGCCTAAGGTTGAGTGGTATAAAGGAATCTGGTTTTCACATGCCACATCTAAATACCCACTTCTAGCTTGGCTCGCGATAAAGAATCATTTAACAACGGGAGATATAATGCTAAGTTGGAATGTTGGAGTGGACCCCTCTTGTGTTTTCTGTCATGATCCTCTGGAAACTCACAATCACTAGTTCTTCACATGCCAATACTCTGCAGCGGTTTGGTCGGGTTTAACGCACAAGCTTCTATCTCGGCAGTTTTCAACAAATTGGGAAGCTGTTATTAAGCTCCTCCTGGATACATCTCTTGAAAAGGATTGTTTGTTCTTGACAAGATATACGTTCCAACTCACTCTTCATTCACTATGGAAGGAAAGAAACAGTCGAAGGCATGGAGAAATCGCAACTCTATCGGGACTTTTGATTCGCTTCATTGATAAGTAAGTCCGAAACAGAATATTCTCCATTCGCGAACAAGGTGATTGGCGATATGATGGTTGTATGGCAAACTGGTTCGCAACAAGATAAGCAAGAAAAAAACTCTTATCTCTGTAATTTTAATGTTTGTATTCAAAAACGATCAAAAACATTACGCACTTGATTTAACAATGATTTTTTCAAATAAATTTTACATTTTATTCAAAAAATAAAATTAATGAATATTTATCTTCTACAAAAATGCTGGATTTTTATATACATTCTTAATGAATACTTTTTTTAATTACCTTTCTTCTTTGGGAATTTTGTCACCCATTTATTTAAATTCTAAATATTTAACAGATTTTTGATAAGCTTGGCCTAGCTAGGGTAAAGGTTCTAAGGTGTTTGACTTTAAATTTGTGAGATTTAGGGGATCAAATATTATGATTCTTTGTCTCAGTTTGAGGTTCATGGTAACATAAAACATATTTGGCTCCCAATAAAATGATGGGAAAACAACAACATAGAAAACTCTTAGACCCCTCTCAAATAAAAGTCATTTGAGACGTCACACGTTTCCCTTGTGGTATTATATCTATGAATTAGAACCAAACTTTTATCATTTTCAACAAGTGAAAAATGATATGATTTGTCATAACTCTTTTATGCAACATAACATCTTCAACCTGAATAAAGATAATGAAATTGTTCTCAAAAGAAAAAATTGTATTAATTGTAAATACATAGAACTAAAGAAAAGAGAAAAAACTGTATGTCTTAAGAAACTATTATTACGTAAAGATGTTTCTTTCTATGTTAATCAGAAGAAACAAATGGTCATTAACCAAATATGTATCCAACTTCGAAATAAACCGTAACCAAAACTGAATCCATTGCAGTAAAGTGTCATACGGTTCTAAGCTTACCATGAATAGACATGTTTTATGACTTTGTTAATTATAAAATTGATACATGTCGATTTCTTGTGAGAAGGTTTGATCCGATCGGTTCCATCTGTTATTAGTATTCTTCTTCTTGAATGGGTTCGTCGGCCCATTATTTTTCTTTATAAAGAATGAGTCAAAACAGTCAGTTTTTTTTTTCTGCCCAACTACTCCAACTCGAGTCAGAAAATGGTAAATTTCAATGTCAACTATTTTTACAGTGTTTTTCCATACACCAACTAAGACTTATTGCGTTCAACTTCAACTTACAGAATTTTTAAAAAATTTACATGAATTTTCATATGTGTGCTGAAATCAACTTTAAACGAAAGAATGTTAGTCAAACTGCTAATTCAGATGACATATGATATATTTTTACTGATTCAGATGGCACATAACATATTTTTTGCTAAATTAAATATCACGTAAACTTAAAAAAAAATTATTTAAAAATTTATGCAATGTTATAAATCTATATATTTTCAACATTTATAATGCAAAAATGGAAACACCATTATCAATTCAACAATATTATCGAATTTTTATCATCGTGGCCTTTTTTTCCAACTCGAATCATCCTTAAATGAGTCCACTTGCCATTAAAAAGTTAAAGAAAGCAAATCAGAACTTTTTATTTTATTACCTGCCCAACTGATCCGACCCAACCCCATATGACCTGACCCACCCATTTGACTTTAAATTGGGTCCACCGGCCCAATACAGAAAAAAAAAATAAAAAAATTAGAACTTGTTGCGTCGTCTCGTGTCAAAACTCGTCATCGTTGTGCGCTACCGTGTTTCGTCTCACCGAGAAATGACCGGAAAATTGTATTCAACCTTGTGAATTGCAGGTACCACTAAGTCGAATGATGAACTTTTTTTTTTTTTTGAATTTTACAATTGACATTCTTTTTGATTTTGTAAATTGATATTATTATTATTATTATTATTCTCAATCGATCTAATTTCAATACGTTTCACACGAAAGATGAAACTTTTTGACCAATTTAGATTTGAATTATGAAAATATATAATTGAATTTCTCAGAAGCTGTTCTATTTTTACGCAGGTTAATCAATTTAAGGTCTCTCCACAATGAAGTGGTTGGTGCAATGTTTGTCTACTAGTTTCTGTAAATGCAAGCAAGGGTTTAATTTTCAGCAAAGATATGGTTTAGTTAACGTAAAGCTGAAATGGGTAAAAGATAAAGAACTTGATGCTGTTGTGATTCGTGAAAAGCATCTTAAAGCAGTTTGCAATCTAGTTTCGGTTATTTCATCATCTCTTGATTCAAAATTACCAATCTTTAAGCTTTTGCCTCACCGTGGTCAGCTCGGTTTGCCTCAAGATCTTAAGCTTTCAGCTTTTATTAGAAGATATCCCAACATTTTTGTGGAGCATTGTTATTACGATAGCGCAGGTACTCGTGTTCCTAGCTTCGGTTTAACGCCTGAGGCGATTGATCTTAATTGTGAAGAAGGGAATGTTTTACGGGTTAATGAAAAGGATGTTGTTGTGAGGTTGTGTAAACTTCTTATGATTACGCGTGAAAGAACACTTTCTTTACATTCCATTGATCATCTTAGATGGGATTTGGGATTACCGTATGACTATCGAGATTCATTGATTCCTAATCATCCGGATTTGTTCTGTTTTGTGAAGTTGTCTAGTGACCTTGTTGGTTTGAAGTTGGTTAATTGGGATGAACGCCTCGCAGTTTCCCAAATGCAGCTGAGATATAATGATCATATGGCTTTCCCGGTTAAGTTTACGAGGGGGTTTGGATTAAAGCGGAAGAGTATGGAGTGGCTACAAGAATGGCAGAGACTTCCTTATACGTCACCTTATGTTGATGCATCTCATTTGGATCCAAGAACTGATTTATCAGAGAAGAGAAATGTCGGAGTGTTTCACGAACTTCTTCATCTAACGATTGGGAAAAAGATGGAGAGGAAAAATGTAAGCAATCTTCGTAAACTGTTTGGACTTCCTCAAAAGTTTACCAAAGTATTTGAGCGTCACCCAGGTATTTTCTATATTTCTATGAAATGTGATACACAGACAGTGATCCTTAGAGAAGCATACGACAGGCGGCATCTCATTGTAAAGCACCCTCTCGTTGAAATCAGGGAAAAATTTGCAAACATGATGAATGAAGGGTTTCTTGATAGAAGTCGGGGATTGTTTCGGAAACCTGTTGAGGCTGATTTGGGGAAGAACAGGCTCAAGATTGTTTATCTGGTTTGGTCAGAAGAAGAAGAAGAAGAGTCAGATAATAATCTAATATCCGGATATGACTCTGATTGTTCTGCAGTTGAAGAACTAAACTGCCGTTTTAGTTGTGAACCCGCTACAAGTTTTGATACAGTGGAACCAAGTCCATGACATCGCAGAGAGTCTTGAGAGTTAAAGACCATATTCTGCATTTGACTGTGGCAGCTTGAGCTTCCGGCGACAAATGGGGTTGTACATCTAAATCAATTCAACTGAGTCTGATCTTGCTTTTGCTCCATTAATGTTGTTGCCGTTGCAAACTGGTATGTCAGAAACATAAATCTGATTTTCTGGAAAGCTAAAGACGACATTCTCAAGTTAGCTTTTAGCATTTTTGCAACTGAATTTGTTGTTGCCAGTTCTGGAAAAGTGCAACGAGGACATAGCATTGTAGAAGGAAGAATGGGAACTTAGTTAGAACTTGTAATGTTGACTGTTTGAAGTGTGCACACTGCATACATTGGATCTTTGATTGTGATCAGGTTGTTCTATATTGTCATTTGACTCAGGTCCCTCAACATAATTATTTTCCATACATTAATCATCTTTTTTTCTTGAATCTTGTTCTGATTTTGAGGGTTGAACTGGATTTAAGCTTGTTTTTACGTGTTTGTTTCACATATATTGAAATTGGCACACACATTATTAGGGAAAGGTAAGTGTTTGTGATACTAGATCAATAGGGAATCAACTGTAAAACATAAAAGAAGAAGCTTTATTACGAATATCCCTTAAGAAAAAGGTATTACAAGACCTGAGAGAAAGGTTTAATGGAGTCTCTCCCCTCCCCTTACCAAGTTCTACATCTTAGATATGCGATACCTTTACTTTTTCTGTTAGTTGCTCTGGTAGCTTCAGTTCCATGGGATGTTCCCCAGAGCCACATTTGAATGGGATCCCACTTTTTAGGGGCCCCACAATTTTTTTTAAGATATACATATGTATATATATTTAATTAATATCCAAGAAAAAAAAGATTATACCAATTTCTGCCGAAAAACTAACACAAATGGGCCATTAATATATGTAGAGGACATACACGATTCTACTTGGTTAGACTCAATTCGGCCAATTTTCAATTTTCAACAAAAATGGGGCAACGAAAATTTATATACAGTATAGAGGTCATACATTGTGTGGGTCTCAAATTATTATTATGTAAATATTACATTATATTATTTAGTTTTAAAAAGAAAAATTTAGGTTTATCTCCGTCTCCTTCTTTACGTGACTTAGTTCTTTTTTCTCTTTTTTTTGTTTTAACTTTTGTTTTCCTCCATTGAAGAGAACTAGAGAAGAGGAGAGATCAATTTTGCTCAAAACAAATCTGAATCGTTTATTTATTGTAAGGTAAAAAGCTTTTTGAATTTTATTTGTATATTTATTTTCTTTGTTTGTGTTAATTTTATTGTTTATGCATTCATCAAATTGAGTATTTGGATTTAAAATTCGTTTTCAGTTTATAAGTTTTTTTTTTATTACTGAATGTTTATATGTGTGTACATGATAGATCAGAAGATCACTTCAGGATGTCAAAAAAGAAAAAAGAAGAAAAGAGTAGAAGAATTTGTGAAATCTCAGGCTAAATCCCTTTTAAGGTATTTTAAGAAACCAAACCCCTTAGAACTGATGATGTTGATGAAATTGATGAGGTTGAAGAGGTTGATGGAATTCTTGAGGTTAATGGAGTTGATAACGAGGATGAAATTAGAAGTGAAAGTGACAACGAAAAACAAGAGGAGAATGAGAATTATATAGATGATGAAGATGTCAATAAAAAAAAAAGAGGATGATCACTTTGAAGAATATGATTTATCTTTGGATATTATGGATCCTGCAAATTGGGGGAAAATTGATCAGAGGTTAATAGACTATTTGGTTAAGAAAGATCCTCTTGCACCACCATCTGAAGATTATATATTTTCTCGAAATAATCATGGTAGACGTTTTTCTCATAGACATTACAAGAGGCATTTGGAGAATGGAGATAGACAAGACAAGCGTTGATTGATCTATTCAACAACATCACATATAATCTATTGTTTTTGTTGCAAGTTGTTCACTCGGTACAAAGATATCCCTTAACTATCAAGCACTGGTTTCATAGATTTGAACAATTTCGTAGTAAGGCTTAGCGAACACGAGAAAAGTCATGATCACATCACTTGCATGAGCTAGTGGATGGAGCTAGATTTGAGGTTTCAAAAGAATCAGACAATTGGTAATTGTCTCCAAGGAGAAATCAACAAAGAAAAGAATTATTGGAGAGAGTTGTTATTGAGATTATTTGCAGTGGTGAAGTATCTGGCAAAGAGTAATATAGTGTTTCAGGGAAATAAAGATAAAGTTGGTGAAGATAACAATGGAAATTTTCTGGGAAATATTGAAATGATTGGTGAATTTGACGCAGTAATGTGGGAGCACCTAAGGCAAATTAAAACGAAAGAAACTCACTACCATTACCTCAGCCACACAATTCAGAATGAGTTGATAGGAATGTTGGGATCTGAAATCAAGCTTATGATCATTAGGAAAATTAAAGAGGCAAAATACTTCTCGGTTATTCTTGATTGTACTCCGGATATTAGCCACAAAGAACAGATGTCTCTTATTATTCGATGTGTGGATGTATCGGTGGATCAAGCTCATGTTGAAGAATATTTTCTTACTTTTGTGGAAGTTGATGATAAGTCAGGAAAAGGACTTTTTGAGCTACTTTGCAAAACATTGGATGGTCTTAATCTGGACATTGATGACGTTAGGGGACAAGGTTATGATCTAACATGAAAGGGAAAAACAAGGGAGTACAAAAGAGATTGCTTGATATCAATCCGAGGGCATTTTATACACCATGTGTTTGCCATAATCTGAACTTGGCTATTTGTGATATCGCAAAATCTTCTGAGAAGGCAATTTCATTCTTTGGGATCGTCCAGAGTTTATATCGGTTTTTCCCCTTCTACAACTAGGTGGGAGATGTACAGAAAAAGGTGGGAGGTCTTACACTTAAATCCTTATCAGATACGCGTTGGGAAAGTCATCTTGAAAGCATCAAAGCAATACGTTTTAAAGCTCCAAAAATCAGAGATGTCTTACTTGACTTCGCAGAAAATAGTGATGATCCACAAGCCAGAAGCGATGCTGAATGTCTTGCAACAAGTGAAATACATGGAATTGAAGGATTTGAGTTTTTGTTTGGTATGGTGATATGGTATGATATTCTGTTTGTCGTGAACACGGTAAGCAAGACGTTACAATCTGAAGATATGGATATCGATGATGTCATTGCTCAACTAAAAGGGTTAGTTTCTTTTTTCCAAAAGTATAGAGAATCAGGTTTTCAAGAAGCAAAAAATGAAGCTTTAAAACTTGCAGTTGATATGGATATTGAACCTGTGTTTCAAAAGAAGAGCAAGCGCCTTATTAGAAGAAAACGTCATTATGATGACGAACCAGAAAAAACTGATGATGCTGGACTCGTTCTAAGCTTGGAGGAGAATTTTAGAACTAATTATTTCATCAAAATCATGGATCAAGCTCTAGTTTCTTTTCAAACAAGGTTAGAAAAATTTCAAAAGTATGAAAATATTTTTGGATTTTTGTTTAGTTTACGAAAGCTCAACTCAGCGAATGAAGATAGTTTGAAGACATCTTGCCTTAACCTTGAAGCTTTTTTTAAGCATGGAACGATTTCAGATATTGATGGAAATGATTTATTTCTAGAAATAAAAGTTGATAGAGAAGTTCTACCAAAGAATTTGAAGAAGACTGCGGAGGTATTAGAATTTTTAGAGAGATTGAAGAATTGTTATCCAAATATATGGGTTGCTTATAGGATAATGCTCACTATTCCGGTTTCAGTTGCTCGGCTGAAAGAAGTTTTTCTAAGTTGAAGTTGATAAAGTCTTACCTACGGTCGACTATGTCACAAGAAAGGTTAAACGGATTAGCTATGTTATCGATAGAAAAGACCATGGTTAAAAACCTCGATTATACAAGTTTGATGGATGATTTCGCAGAAAAAAATGCAAAAAAGGTTGTTTTTCAGAAGTTTTAAATTATTGTTATTTTTTTTTAAGATATCATTGTACTTTTACTTTTAACTTTAGTTTTGTGGAAACTCAATTTTTTTCTCTATTAAGCACTTAAAAAAATATTTTCGTTTGGGATCCTGAATTTCTCAGAACCGGCTCTGCCCCTACTACCTTCTTCAGTTGAGAGACATGGAATGCTGGATGGAGATATTAGAGAGTTCATGCCGCCTTCAACAAGCTTTGCTATAACACGTGAAATTTCGACAAGGAATCTTACCCTCAGACTTGTCTATGTTTTTGTTCCCCTTCGTAAAAAATATGTGTTTTGCCAGAAGTTTCTGAGATAAAGATTATTGTACATCAGTTTTGCTCACATAGAAAAGTTAGCAAAACACCCCTATCACCTATTTTATTGATGCAAATATAATGTTCAAATTTAATTGTGGGAAAATATAAAAAGGAAAACAAAACACAATTGTTTGAACAATTATTTGAACGTTTGTGTCATAAATTTTTTGGACTCAAAAAATCCAAATTTTACACTGATTAACCTCCACAAAACAATATGGGTTGTTTCTCCATTTTGTGAAAGAGTTCTCATGCATATTCCATGCATCCAAATCCAGACTCAATAAGTGAATTCTTGACTATGATACTGTTTTTCAAATCCAAAGTCACAACGTAACGAAGCACTAAAAACGAGAACTTCCGAAGACTTATTTATATGCAAGCGGAGATAACAACCAGACTTGATCGATGTTCGCACAAAGTCGTAGCTGGTTGGGGTTACATTCATGAGGGTCCGCGTGTAAGAGATGTTACTCTTCTTTGACGTATCCCCTTTCGGACTTCAAGGTGATCTTCTACTCTATGGATTTTTGAAGCGGATGTGTTCGTGATTGGCGTTGTGCTTTGTCTCCTGTTATTTGTGCGATTATTTTTGCCGTTTGCTTATGAGCTTGGGCACCACCAGTTTCTATAGAAAATTGTGGGAATGTTTGGTGTCAATGTTATAGTCTTAGTGAATTGGATTCTTTTGGTTTTATCCCTTTTGATTGTTTTTAAAGTTTCAGCTCTTATTTGGCTCCATTTGTCTAGGGTTTTAGTCTCCGAATTTACTCTGTATTCGGCTTGTGGCTGGATTGTTGGTGACCCTTATGTGTTTGTAAAAATCCATCATT
Source organism: Cardamine occulta (assembly GCA_028015245.1). Taxonomy (NCBI): domain Eukaryota; kingdom Viridiplantae; phylum Streptophyta; class Magnoliopsida; order Brassicales; family Brassicaceae; genus Cardamine; species Cardamine occulta. Next base: position 6,320,321 of record CM051383.1, on the reverse strand, counting down.
TATTATCAATGAACTTTCAGATTACCAAAACCAAACAAAAATCGATGTTCGAACAATATTCAAGAAAGCGCTAAGTAGACGGTAATCTTCATCCTATAACATGTAATGTCTAGTCTAGGCCTAGACAATTTTAAACAATGATTTTAAAATAAAAATATATATCTACACACATATATTAACCAAATATAATATAACATAATGAAGATATGTAATAGAATAACTTTTTTTAATTAAATAAACATTTAACATTGAATTTAAAGTTCACCATTTTATAAAAACATTAAATCGTATATTTTATTTCAAACTTTAAAAGTAACATTATTTTGTGATTTATGTTTTTCTTTTTCAAGATGACATGTTTTTAATTTTTCTCTTAAACACATGAATAGATTTGTTAAATCCGTTTGGTTTACTTAATGACTGCCTAATATGCCTAGTAAGTGTTTAATCAGTTTAATAACCGTATAATGCGCCAAATCTAACCGTCGATCTAATATGCCCAATTTTCTTAAAATTCGAGTGGTTTATGCGCCTTAACCGCTTGAACACTGTGTTCGAGCAAGGCATAATAGTGGATCGGGTCGGGTCGGATCTGGACGGAGCAGCTGGGCGGGTAATAAAGAAAGGTCAAACTCGGTAATGTGTGGCGAACAACAGAGAATTGCGTCTCTACACAGTTCCTCCGAACCAACAAAACAGGGTTTTTGCTAGGGTTTTAACTTTGACTCTTCTGTCTAAAACCCAAACCCTGGAGAACCCTAATCACTCGGTAAAGCTCCATTGAATCGAACCTTTTATTTAAAACCTTAACAAAAGAAAAAAATGGTCCCTAACAATGGCGCAAAAGTTGTTCGTTTGTTGAGTCGTCGATGTCTCTCTTCATCACTTCGTCAAGATTTACCCAATCAGGTTCGTTCTCCTCATCTCTCTTTCTCACAATTGATCTCAAATTTGTTAACTTTTGCTGTTTTTTGTTGTCTATATGAATCTGTAGAGACTCAGAGGACTATCTATTGGGAGCTATAGAAGATTGAATACTTTTGTTGGTAGTCCTACCAAAATTTTTGGAGACTACACTTCAAAATCTGGTAATTGGATTATAAAAAATATGTAATTTATGAATTGTTTGTGTGTTAATTGATTCTTATTGAGGTTCTCCTAATGTAGGGCATGATCGGAAATGGATCAATTTTGGAGCTTTTAATTCGAATTTTGGTTCAACAAGATATTTTCATGGAACAGGTAACATCAGAGGTTCCTTTAATTTAACATTTTGTTTTATAAACTGAATCAAGTTTTTGATGTTTTTTTTGGGTGAATATTAGGTTCTTCGTATATGTCGGCTAAGGACTATTATGAAATTCTTGGAGTGAATAAGAATGCTCCTGAAGGTGAAATCAAGAAGGCTTATTATGGGGTAAGGAACAATATGATTGAGTTTTTTTTTTTTTTTTTTTTTTTTTGCATTTTCTGTTCTTTGTGAATTGGATCGAATATGTTCTCATTGATTGATGATATTGTTTGTTTCTTTTTTAAAGCTTGCTAAGAAACTTCATCCTGATATGAATAAAGATGATCCAGAAGCTGAGAAGAAGTTTCAGGAAGTCTCAAAAGCATATGAAGTGAGTTTGACTTTTTAGACGAAATCCTTTGGTATGATCTGTTAGAATCTTATACTTGAAAGAATTGTGGTTTTGGACGTTTTTTTTTGTTGGATCAGATTTTGAAAGATAAGGAGAAGCGTGACCTTTATGACCAGGTACATAGGCTTCGTAGCATTTCTTCGATTCTGTTATATCGCTTGCATGTTTTTGTATTTCAGATGTGATATAAGTTTTCAGGTTGGACATGAAGCATTTGAGCAAAATGCTAGTGGTGGTATGCCAAATGATCAAGGCTTCGGTGAAGGGTTTAACCCATTTGATATATTTGGGAACTTCAATGGCGATGTAATACTTTTTTCTTTTTTTGGTATTCGTCGATATTTTGGAGATGGCTAACTTATCAACATCCATTGTTTACTCAATTATTCTTTTGAAAATCAGATCTTCAACATGTTCAAGCAAGATATCGGAGGTCAAGATGTCAAGGTATTATTACGATCTGCTTATTTTCCCAGAGATCATTTTTGTGTTCCAAAAGTTTAATAGGTTTTTCTTTTCTTTTTTTCTTTAATGTTGTAAGGTTTTGCTTGATCTTTCTTTCATGGAAGCTGTTCAAGGATGCTCTAAAACTGTGACTTTTCAAACCGAGGTGGCTTGTAATACTTGTGGTATGCATATATTATTTCGATCAACTTACTTTAGTATATTATTATTCTCTCACTCTCAAGTTACTTATTGTTGTTTCTTTTCTTCTGTTACCATTCAGGTGGACAAGGTGTTCCTCCTGGCACCAAACGTGAAAAATGTAAAGCTTGTAATGGCTCTGGAATGGTCAGTCTAATGTTACTAAGCTCTAGTTTGAATACTTCATTTATGATTTTTTTTTTTTTTATGATGGTTTTAAAGCGTTACAGTTATGTTTTTCAGACAATCATGAGAAGGGGTGTATTAAGCATCCAAAGAACTTGCGAGAAGTGTGGTGGAGCTGGTCAAACTTTCTCAGTATGTCAAATATTTGATTAATACATAGTGTTCGAAAAATACGATCTTCCTTTTGATCCATCCCAAGTATTTGATCTTTAAGTAGGTTTCTATAATTATTGGATTGCTCAATCAATCTTCTTGTGTTTTTATTACTAGAGTATTTGCAAATCTTGTAGAGGAGCTAGAGTTGTTCGAGGAACGAGGTCAGTGAAAGTCACTATTGATCCAGGTAAATTAAAAAAAAATTGTGTATTTTTCGTCTCTTCAGTCTGTTCAGTTGTTCACATTTGTTTCATATTTCAGGGGTTGACAATAACGATATACTAAAGGTGGCAAGACTGGGTGGGGCTGATCCTGAAGGTGACCAACCCGGAGATCTTTATGTCAATATTAAGGTAACTTTACTGAATTCAAACTTTCTAATGGACAGTTAAATCATTTTAATTGCGTTCTCTATAACTTGTCTGTATTCTTTTTCAGGTTCGTGAAGATCCTGTGTTCCGTAGAGAAGGATCAGACATTCATGTAGATGCGGTTCTTAATGTTACACAGGTAAGATAACTTGGTCTTCTGATTCTCAATCTTGTCTCTAAAAGTTCATAGGTACTTTTTTGTCTAGTGTATTTGTTTCAGACCATCTACTTCTTTTAATAGCTGAGTATATATTTCATCTTTTGTCAGGCCATTCTTGGAGGAACCATTCAAGTTCCAACCCTCACTGGTGATGTTGTCGTGAAGGTTTCTGAAAACTATTCACATTTTTTTATATGCTTTAAGATTTTACTCTAGTTTGATCAAACAGCCAAACATGCTTGCCGGCTAAATGAACAAGTTCTACAATGTGAAATTGCATTCTCCACTCGCCAGCCAATGAAAGCATAAATACTTACAGACTCTGAATTCTTTGATGAAAAAGAGGATCAGATTTATTCTTGCTAGCTAACTGATAAGTTATAGTTTCGAGTTTCGTTTTCTCAGTTGGTGTAGTTTAGGGGCAGAATCTTCGAACTTCTCCTGCAATCTAACGAGAAAACTCTTTTGTTGCAGGTCCGTCCTGGAACCCAACCTGGTCATAGAGTAGTGCTAAGAAATAAAGGTGAGCTCTTTTACTTGTTTTGATAAGTTTCAGTTGTGGAATACCTAAAATATGAGAGAAACTTTTGAATACGATCGTCTTAATTACATGCTTTTGTTTACGGAAAAAAAAAACAGGTGTTAGAGCAAGAAAGTCAACTAAATTTGGGGATCAGTACGTGCATTTCAACGTCAGCATCCCTGCGTAAGTTCATAAAAACCCCAGGTAAATTTTGTTCGCAAATGATGACGCTAAATCGAAAGCTCTTATGTTTGTTTATGTTCTTTTGTTCAGATATATAACACAGAGACAGCGTGAACTACTTGAGGAATTCAGTAAAGAAGAACAAGGTGAACCTGAGCGGCGTGCAGCTTCTGGATCTTCTCAGTGAACACTGCAAATGCTATAATAATAAGCTGGAAAGGCTATTTTTTGTGTGGCTGTATTAGTAAACCATCGATCATCCTTCTTAATGAATTTATCAATCAGACATGATTGAGATTATAGGATGTAGGTTTAGTGAAAAGTATTATTGTTTGGGATTTGCTTTTTAACTAATTCTACAATGCTATAAGAAAAAGAAGAAGCTTGTGGTCGCTATCGTAAATGATTGATAGAGGGATGGGTGGATCGTAGGTTGAAGTTTTTCAAATCAAGTAGGATTCAAGATTCAAGTTACTTCATTGTTCTTACAAAACACATTTATACTAATCATCTAAGCTGCTAGAAAACCATAATCCACATGGGTACCAAACTTTATATTCATGAAAAGAACCAACAAAGCTGACAACTTATATACACAAAACTTGACAATAATCTAATAAATTGATTCATGAGAGTAATAGTGATGAACTATCATTTGATTAGATTTTACTAGGAAAATGAATAAAATCAGTGATGTAAGATGTTGACATGAAAGGAGGTTAAAAGTTGGATAATGCATGAGTGGATTAAATGGTAAATAAATAAAATCAGTGATGTAAGATGTTTCATCCTCGCTTGATTGCGTTATCACATCTGTTTTGACCTTATTCTCTTCTTCTGATTCAACATGCTCTGTATTCTCTCCAAGTTGTAAAATATTGTTTGAAAGTTTAACCAAAAAATGCTTTGGGGGGAATGCTAGAGTTTTGTATGCGTATCGTTTTTGTAATAGTGACTGGCTAGGTATAGCGTCCGATCTTGATTGGCTCTACCGTCTTCTTTACCACTCTTTTGACTGTATCATTTAATAGTCTTCTCTGTTTGGCCTTGTACTACGACGTGTTACCTATGGTGCGAGCAGAATTAGGGGCGTCAGCAACACATACGAAGCTCTGTTGTTACTTGTTCCAAATTATGGTTGTGATTTTATCTGTTTTCATTCTTCTTTGATACACCGTACATAAATAATAAATTTTAACATCTCAACCAAAAAAATAAGCAATACCTTAGCTAATTACACAAATGTTTTAGGTAAGAATAATGTAAATTACTCATTTAGATCAAAAACTAGTCCATGGATAAAACTATAAGTTGTATAATTAATGTTATTTAATTATATAAGTGCAAAAAGTATTTAAAATGTTCTTAAATTAATTATCCAATAAATTTCATTATTTTAAATTATTCATAACTATATAAAAATATGCATAATTATTATCCAACACATGAATCTAAATTTAATCAATTCAATATCATATCCATTATCCATGGTATACATCCTTTTTAAAAAATATGCTTCTAATAGTAATTTTTGATATTTTAGTCACTATTTTTATCATATACTTTAAAGCTGCAAACGGATGTAACGGATAAAATGGACAAAACCGTTTACGCTTTGGACTGTTTTTTGTTTACCAGTCATTATTCATTAATGGTGCGGGTCGGGAAAAAAAAAAAACTCGCTGCAGACTAACTATATACAACTTTTTATAAAGAAATAACTTAGTTTATAGTAAATTATTGTCCATCCTAAAATTTTGATGGTGTATTCCAAAAATAGTTTTATTAATTCTATCAACTGTATTCATTCGAAGCTAATTAAGTCGGAAAAAAAATACTAGTGGTGCGAGTCCGAAAAACCATTTGCGCTTTGAACTGTTTTTTGTTCATCAATCACTAGTGGTGCGAGTCCGAAAAAATAAAAAAAATCGCTGCAGACCAAATATTTATAACTTTTATAAAGAAATAACTTAATTCATAGTAGATTATTGTCTATCTTAAAATTTTGATGGTGTATTCTGCAAATAGCTTAATTCTATTCACTGTATTCATTAGAAGCTAAGGAGGTTGGGAAAAAAAAAAATTACAGAACGATTTCAATATACTGTATATTCTTTTTTGGTCAAATAATATTTCAATATTACTTTCCAAAAATAACAATTTTTTCTTTTTTTTTGGTTCAACAAATACCAAAATTTTCTGAAACCATATTCTTATTCTCTATAGATACATTATACTACATACAATGAATATGAAGGGGCCAAAACAGGCGTCAAATCTACACTATCTCCCGCCATAGCACTCCAACACACAAAGAGAAACGTAAAGAAACAATATTTTCTCACTAGAATCGTAATGGAATTGCCTGTTGTAGATCTGTCACGTTACCTTGAATTTTCCGGTGAGCAATTAGGAACTGATCTTCTCGATTCATGCCGAGAAGTGAGTCGGATCCTGAGAGAAACCGGAGCTCTCCTTATCAAAGATCCGCGATGTAGCGCTCAAGACAATGATCGATTCATCGATATGATGGAGACTTTTTTCCAGATGCCTGATGATTTCAAACGATTGCAAGAAAGACCAAATCTTCACTATCAGGTTCTCTAATTTCTAATTCAATCTTTTCATTTTGTTTCAATTGAATCGAGTTTTGGGCTTTAGATTTCGAATTCGTTACAATTACTAGAAGTTGAAATTGAATCATGCAAAATCAGTTTCACTATGGATAATTAGGGTTTGAACTTACGTAACGATTTTGGACACAGATCTTTAATCTTGTCTATTCTCAGAGGTGTTCAATCCAGATTTTGGTTCGGTTTCGTGTTCAATCCAGATTTTGGTTCGGTTTCGGTTTAGATTTTTCTGGTTTTCTGGATTTTTGGTTTCTGAATAATGGATTTCGTTTTCGGATTCAGGTTATAATCAAAAATATCCTTAAATCTCAAAGAAATTTTGAGCTTAGATCGGATTTTTTGTTTTTGTTTTTTGATTGGTTGTTCGGATATAGAAAAAGTGAATCCATTTAAACCGTATTTTTGGCTTTTGGATCGAGTATTTTGGTTCGGTTCGTTTAGAATCGTATCATGTTGGTTAACGCTCACTCTATTTTTTTCACTGCAATGTGGATATGTAAATTTAATTGGCTATTTTGTGGATTTTTAACAGGTTGGTGTGACACCAGAAGGTGTTGAAGTACCAAGAAGCTTAGTTGATGAAGAGATGCAAAAAACGTTCAAGACAATGCCTAAAGAATACAAACCTCACATTCCTAAAGGACCAGATCATAAGTGGAGATATATGTGGAGAGTTGGTCCTCGACCATCGAACACGCGGTTTAAGGTATGATCTCGATACGTCACTTAGATTTGCTACTATATATGACATTTGTAGTTAATTTAAAATTGACTTGCTTTAGGAGCTTAATTCTGAGCCTGTTATACCAGAAGGTTTTCCAGAATGGCAAGAAGAAATGGACTCATGGGGTTATAAGATGATATCAGCTGTTGAGGTGAGGCACTATTGCACAAGTTTGAATCTGTTGCTTGTTTAGTTGTAAATACGAGGTGATGAATATGCCTAAAATTGTTTAGGCTGTTGCGGAAATGGCAGCGATCGGGTTTGGTTTGCCTAAGGATGCATTTACATCACTCATGAAGCAGGTAAAATTCCTTAGCCCTTCTTATGTTAGATTCTTATGAAAACAAAACGAATTCGGGTTAATGACTATCCTTTTTATGAATCTTAGGGTCCTCATCTTCTTGCTCCAACGGGAAGTGATCTTAGTTGTTACAACGAGGAAGGCACGATATTTGCAGGATATCACTATGATCTTAATTTTCTAACAATTCATGGAAGAAGTAGATTCCCTGGTTTATATATTTGGTTAAAGAATGGTGAAAAAGTTGCTGTTAAAGTACCCGTAGGCTGCCTCTTCATTCAAACTGGAAAACAAGTATGGCGATGTTACTGCATTTTGTTTACTTGAAGCATCTGTGCTAACTACTTTGAAGTTCTACTACATTAGCTAACATTTTGGTCCTTGTGTGTCCCAGATAGAATGGTTGACTGGTGGAGAATGCATTGCGGGAATGCATGAAGTGGTTGTCACAAGTAAGACTAAGGATGCAATCAAATTAGCAAAAGAACAAAACCGAAGCCTATGGAGAGTTTCATCGACTGTAAGTCTTAAACCATCTTCTTATAAGTTTCCCAATAAACTAAACCCTTTTGGCTTATCTTGAAATATATATATATATATATATATATATATATTGTAGTTGTTTGCCCACATTGCCTCTGATGCTGAGTTGAAACCTTTGGGGCATTTTGTGGAATCATCATTGGCAAGTAACTATCCGGCGATACCCGCAGGGGAGTATGTTGAACAAGAGCTCTCTGTCATCAATTTAAAAGGAAAGACAGGATTTTCATAACTTTACGGGTCAGCCATGAAGAACCAGGTTCTGATTCTGAAAGTCTGAAACCTCTGCTTTTGTTGAAGCAGATGACTTTGATAACTCTGAAGTTGGTTGACTACGTGACTTGTATTTGTTTAAGTTGAATCTTTCAAATGTCAGTTATAATGTCATTGTGATAGTTTGTCACGGCCAGTTCGTAGCAAAACCATTATATTTTCTGTCCTTCGTTGGAAATTATAAAAATAAAATATAGTTGTGATGGTTTGCTACATTTGCTATACTCGCTGGATTCGATTTTACGAGCATCTCCAATGGTTTATACCATTTTTTCTTCAAAATGATGTAAACTTAAAATAAATTCATGTTTTTCTTTGATGGTTTCCCTCATTTTTTCTCTCAAAAAAAAATATTTCAAGTATATTTTATTCATACTAGTTATTAATAATTTTCAATAACACTCTTTATTTTATAACCTTGCAAATTTTATCCATAAATTTTTTTTTTAAGCAAATCAATATATTTAATATTTTATTTAAATGAAACTTATTATTATACAAATAAAATTACACAAAATTTTGTATAAAATAGAAATGTTTATGCATAAAATAAAAACTCATAGATGTTTAGGGACTATGTTATAAATAAAGATGTGTAAGACAAAAATGAGGTTTTGTGAATAGTGTTCTCTCAAATATGAAGAAATACTGTTGATATTCTCATTTTTTCTCTCAAAATGATGCACCATTGGAGAAGCATTTATCTCATTTTTGATGTTTCCCCTCAAAATAAGGAACTATTGAAGATGGTCTAAACAACTTGTAACCTTGAAGCTCTTTAATAGTGAAATAAAAGTTCATTACTCTGAGTAATATAATCATTTATGTGAATGCAATATTTGGAGGAATGGAAGTCTTTATTGTGTTCATTGAGATTCAGTGGTGGAAATAACGGATTTGGTTTGCAGAAGGATAATTAGGTTGGGTAATACTGTTTAAACCCGATTCGGAGGACGAACTAGATTACCTTCCGAATCACCGGGTCAATCTGAGTTATCGTGTTTTATATATAAACTATAAATTGCAATTCATGTTTTAGGGTTAGGATATGATTGGTTAAAATAGAGTAAGTGGGAGTAATAAAAAGTAAAGTAATTTAGCAAACAAAAAAGTAGGAGAGATAAATAGGTTAATTTGTTACTCCAGTATAGTGGCGGACAAAAGTACTCCACTACGAGTGTAACTTGGGAGATAAAGACATCTTATTCATTTTTTTTTCCACCTGATTAGACATATTTTAGCTGATGTTGGAGTAAAGTATTTTTTATCTATTACTATTTATGTCAACTCAACTTTCCAATCAAACCCTTAACAAAATATGAATCACAAATAATAATATTTATGTTTTATAGTTTTCTAGTTTAGAATTCGTCCGATAGACCAAGTTTTAAAAAAAAAATTTGTTTTTAATAATAAATCTAAAAATTGTTTTAGAAAATAAGTAAAAAAAGAGTTTTTGTTAGAAAAGTCGGTGATTTAAAGTTTGTTTTAACATGAATAAAATAATTTAAGTTTATATATTACATTATCATTATTAACATATTAAAAATCTAGACCACATATTATAGCTTTAGAAAACTGCTTAAAAGATACGATATCCCAAAAATCAAGATAAGTTTAGAAATAAATATTCACAAATACTCTTCGGCATATTCCATGTCATTTTCTTTACGCTGAATAAGCCAAGTTCTGTCTCGCATTGTAAGCTGATTTCGTTCGCATATATGCTGCATCATAAGCCGACCTCAATGTCGCACTATAAGCCAAAAACAAGACACACATATGTAAGCTGAGCTACACTTCGCAATAATAAGCCGAAATCTGAGTTTTTAGAAAGAATAAAATCTTGATTTACATCAGGTCATCTACTTTCACTCCATCAAAACTCAAAATATTCACTCTGATGAACTAAGGGAGGGAGGGAGGGGGACTAACTGTTGGTACCGGATTTAATATCTTACCATAAACCCAACCCAAATCAAGATCCATTCAATAGGGCTCAGCTCAGTGGCATTCATTCTTAAGCCCAATAGTCTTTGGCCCATCAAGATCGTCTGCCGACTTAAGCAAATAAAGCTGACTTAAGAGAAAAGGCAACTCTAATCGAAAAAAGAAAGAAGAAAGAGATAAGAAAAAGTCCGATCAAGTCTCAAAACCAACCTAAGCCGTCCTAAAATCAATATAAAAGAAGAGGCATCGAAGCATTGTGGGGGCATTCACAAATCGCTAAGAAGACCTAAATTCTAAATTTTGCATAGTTTTTGTCTTCTTTACTCATAAACCTTAAATATCTCTTGCTACTTGTTCAACACACATCAATAAATGTCTTTTTGCTCCAATTTAATATTTGAAATCCACAATAATTTTTCCTGTGGAGAGACGCACCCTCCATTACATGTCGATCCTGGTGCTTGAAAAATATTAAATTGGGATAGACCACAGATGTAAATAGGGATGAGAAGAGGATACGTTTGATTTGTTTTGATGGACAATTGTCTTATACCATTTTTTGTGTTAATGCGAAAAACTACTTATCTGAGTGCTCTTTGATGTTATCAATGTCACTTATAAATGGGTCGATTCCTAATAGATTACAACAGTATTTCTCTTTTATTATATAGATTATGCTATCTGTATATGTGTATATATATCTAAATAGTAATTCCTCTGTTTCTCTTATAATGATTTTCTAACCTTTTCTTATTTCATAAAGATTGATTTTCTATATTTTCTAAGCACTTTTATTAACTACTGTTAACAAATTGTGAATTAAAGAAATATTAATTGAGTATATTTGGATTTTTTGTATTACTGTTGGTTCTTAGGTGCAGGATATTTTTTGATGTGGGAAAATAAGTATTTATAATTAAATATTAATTATTTTTTAAATTGTGTGAAAATTTTAGAAATGATATTCTGAAAATATATTTTAACAAGACAATGATATTTATATATAATTTTTACTTAAAATGATAAGTTTTTGTAACATCATCACAATTTGTTAAACCATGTCCGTATTTTTTATGACACTTATATAACTCTTTGGGTTCGAGTGGTAGCTGCGGACCGAATGGACATAACCATCAGCAGATCAAACCATCTCTTTTTTTGAGGGGTATACGGTTCGCTGCGGTCTCAGTTTATTTCTATGAAAAAGTGGACCGCACTTGATACGCAACGGTTTTTTTTTATTTTTTTCTGTCCGCATAACTGCGAACTATAACTTATGAATGGTAAAAAATAGCGGTTTAATCCGCAAATAGTTTTGTCCGCTCCACCACTGCATCCATTCAAAGCCTTTGACAATCTAACAATGTTTAGATTTAATTCTCATAATCGAAATAACTTGTATGTGTATCCCGAATAAACACAAACTCAATTCAGTTATCATGTTCAACTCTTTCAACTTTACCATCAACAGCTTACATACAAAGTATCCAACATTATTTATGCAGTCAAATAGAGCCGAAATGTGATCACAAGAAAGGGAGAAAATATCAGAAAATATGATTCTATGAAGTTCCACAACAAGTCTTTCCTTTAGATTCAGTCACTTCTCCATCAACAACAATCTTAGTTCCTTGCAAAAGTGAAGAGTCCCCACCAGATTCTCCTTCCTCATTCGCGACAAGGTTCTTTTTGCTCACAATTCTATAGATTTCAGTCAGAACCGTTAGAAAAGATGGCTCAACATTACTCGAATCCAGAGCTGATGTCTCCATGAAAAAGAGGTTTTCTCTTTGAGCAAATTCTTTAGCATCTTCGGTCGGTACAGCTCGAAGTGTGCCGAGATCAGTCTTGTTTCCTATAAGCATAATCACAATGTTTTTGTCAGCGTGTCCTCTCAATTCTTCTAACCATCTCGTTACATGATCAAATGACTGTCTTTTTGTTATGTCGTAAACTAGCATTGCCCCTAGTGCTCCTCTGTAGTATGCACTCGTTACCGCTCTATACCTAATCAAAGTCTCCATAGTCAGATAGATTACATATATAACTGAAATAGTTGCAATTATTGATCTCAATTACGCACATTCAAATGAAATAGATAGTAGTCTATAGTGGTTCTTGAAAATATTCAAAGTCACTAGTTGTTCAACCATATTTGAAATTAATAAGCAACAAAAAAAAATTCTGATTCCTAAAAGATTTTAAAAGTTTTTAAGTGTTATAGCATCTCCAACAAAAAATAGTGCAAAATATTGATCTCAAATTCTCAATTACACACACACACATCTGGACAAAATATATGGTATTCTGATAGCAATTCTTGTTAAAAATATAAAGTCATTAGTTCAAGTAATAAATAATGTAATAAGTGATTTGCGCCGGTATTATTAAAGTCTAACCGAGACTTGCAAAGTTTCAGATTCATAAAACATTTCAACAAAGGATCTATGGTTATGTATTTATGTGCCACGAACAATATAAATTTGGTTTAAGAAAATTTACCGTTCTTGACCAGCGGTGTCCCATATCTGAGCTTTGATAGTTTTATTATCGATTTCAAGTGTTCTTGTCTGAAACTCAACACCGATCGTTGCTTTAGATTCGATACTGAACTCGTTTCTTGAAAATCTAGCGAGAAGCTGAGATTTACCAACAGCAGAGTCGCCGATCAAGACTACTTTGAATACATAATCTATCTTCTGATTGAAATTGCTTTGAAACTTTGACATATTTCCCCAAAATCACAGAAGCGTTGACTTAGAGGAAGGATGGCTTGAATCGAGGAAATAGGAGATCTATTTAGAACGAAAGTGGGTCGCAACTTGTGAGCATCGGCAGACGTGAAGGGAAGAAACGAGGAGGGAACGCCAACTTAATGGGTCCCACCTTGTGTTTTTTTTTTCTCTCTTTTGACGTCATTATTAATTTTCTTTCTTTTTTTCTTGCTAATCCTTTTTTTAATAAAGGAATTACATACTCACTAAAGGAATGAATCTCACGGGATAACCTCTAAAGTCTCAAGTGATATGTACATCATAACTTTATATGAAGTAGAAGAACTATTCTGATGAGGCCATAAAATCGAACTTAAACCTAAACCATGTACTGTCAAGGAAGTTCGAAAGACATATTACAAGGGCAATATGAAGGCTATGCTGAGCTTAGGAACTGCCACAGACTCAACAAAGATCAAGATAACATTTGCTTACAGTCCAAGAAACAAGATATCGTTTACTTGCCAGTTTTACACGGCTGCACCGAATCTTCTATGTTTGTCATTTCGGTTAAGGAGAGCTCAAAGGCTATTACTGGAGAATCATGTTTGGCGACCAGGAGCAGTATCTTCACCACTTCCTTGGGCTGAAGACACACAAAAATGTTATAAGGAATTGTACTCTTTTTCCTTATCTCGGTTTTGTCCCATTAGGTTTTCCGAGAAAGGTTTTAACGAGGCAACACCCTTAGTGCGCATTCTCGAGCTTGTTGCTATTATCAGAGATATGCACGAAATAGAAGAATCTAGGCACACCAAACTTTTCATATCTGGAATTATTGACTTTTCTTGCACACCCTGCTGTTTTCTTTTAAAACTACTTGGTGTTTTTATTTCTTTATGTTGTTTTTCATCTAGGGTTCTGTTATAAAACCCCAGGCTCGAGTTTTGATAGAGGTAGACATTTTTAGATGAAAAATACCTAGTTTTCTTTCAAAGAATTCTCCAGCCGTCTCTTTCTTCTTTGCGTGAGAAACGATTGAAGTTAGAGTGCAACCGCTCCAGCCTTCTTGTGTGTGATTCCTCGAAGCTTGAGTGTTCAAGACTTATCACAGAGCTTATCATCCTCTTTGTGGCGTCTCTCGATCCATCCAATTCATCATCAATCCACTTGAGTCCATAGAGAGTGTCATACGACCAGCTATAGATTCACCATCCCTCCGCCCCTTTGTAGACATCACCCTTGGTGGCTACATCATCTTGGTATCAGAGCTTAGGCTCAAAATATCAGATGCATTTATCCCTTTTTGTTTCTGTTGCTGCATCTAGTTCGTTTTCATTCCAAAAAAAAAAACCCTAAAATCGTTTCATTGTTTTATGTTTGATTTATTTCATTGTTACTTTGATTCTGTTGCTGCAAATTGAGTTCATGTCTTCTGTCATCGCATATTAGTAGGTCTTTGTTTCGTGACTGCATCAGTTTTAAAAAAAATCAAAACAAATTAGGGTTTAGCATCTTTGAATTTTGTTGTCTGCATCATTAGTTTCGTGTTGTTGCATTAGCTTTGGCTTAAACAGCTCTGTTTTGACAGACTTGTAGTACTTGTGCATCCGCTACTCTCTGTTGCATTAGTTTCTGTTAGAACAGCCTCATTGTCATTGTGTCTGCATCTCTGTTAGTTGAATTACGTAAAAAAAAAAGAAAAAGAGAGTTCCCTGTCTTGTTAGTCTCTATTTAAACCGAATCATAGTTACTTGTTGCATCCGTCATCACTATTAGTTGAATTCTTTTTGCTTGCATCTTTGATTCGTGTTTCTGCATCAGTTCATATTTTTTTAAAAAAGGAAATATAAATTTGCTAGTTTGTGTTGTTTCTGTTTTTGTTTTCAATTCTTTTTGCACTTGATCTGTTTTTCCATTGTACTACAGGAGCATCACCATGGGAAAGCAAGCTGAACAAGTTAACATGGCGCAGATTCTTGTCAAAATCCATACCTTAGAAGAAAGACTGACACGAATTCAACAACAAAGAGAAGGATATGGATTTGGAGATGCACCAGAAGCTGAATATGTCGAGCCTGAACCACCAGATAAATACCCCAGGAGTCCACACTATGGAGCTGCCTCATGCCGAGTGCAATTCCACACCACACCAGCCGAGTCCAAGATTTACTCCAACAAAGGACGTGACAATAAGTCAAAACCCTTCATCTTTTCAGGTTCTAGCAAAGAACCAAAGGATTATCTACAATGGGAGACCAATATGAAGCATTGGCTGCGAGCAAACAACATTCCGAAGGATGAAGAGCTATCATATGCTGTTGATAGTCTTGTTGGGGAAGCTTGTAAGTGGTGGCTGAAAGAAGATACGCCCACTTTCTACAACAGAAGCCGAGTGCTAGACTGGAGAGACCTCAAAGCTAGGATGTACCAAGAGTTTGTGAAGAAGCACCAAACTCAAAGCAACAATATAACAACGTCCATATACCAAAAAGTACCAAGGAGCATACAGTCAACACCAAAAATGTTGTCTACTCGTGGGAACCATTGTGCTTACCTCACAGAGCACAAGAGAATGTCTTCCAATGCTTTGAAGAAACAACTAAAGGCGACACCAACAGTCAGAGCAAAGGAAGTTCAACAAAGGATATTTAAAACTCCTATGCGAACTACAAAGCAATTACGTGAATCGCAGTAACACCAGGTCAAGGTAAGTTCTCTAAAACTTCTGATATGAAATGTTTTAAGTGTCACTTAGTAGGTCATGTTGCTGCAATCTGCCCATTGAAGCAAATAATAACATCTCCTTCACTAAGACTAAAACGTGGCTTATCTAAAGATAGTCTAGTTCCATCAGATTTTGAATTTTCCAATTCTAGTGTCATGCATTTGTCTTTGCCAAAGGGTTTTGAAACAGGGAAGATAAAAGAGACCATAATTCAAGGAGATCCAGCCGTAGTCAAAGCTCAAATTCTTGAGAATCAGAGAAACATGAAACAAGAGTTTGTTTCCACTCCGAGAAGTGACATGGTTCGATCTAAAATTTCTCCATCTGTTTTAAATAATTCTATGACTGTTTTAATGCGCTTGTCTTCTATCAAAAGTTTTGAAACAATTGCAGATGCAAAGGAGAAGTTAATAGAACAAAAAGAAGTGTCCACAAAGGAGAGAGAGCTCTCGGACCAAATGCAGAATCAAGGCGGCTTATTCCAACTATCAGGCTTCCAGCAAAACCAGAAGCACGCATCTGCCTATTGTCCAGACCAGAAGAGTGACATCTCAAAAGCCTTGGAAAAGAAGAACGTCCTCAGCAAAGTCACCTTGTGCAAACTGAAAGCACAAACAGAACAAACAATTATTCAATCAAAGGCTAAGATAAGTTCTACCTTAGACAAATTGGTCCCCAATTTATCTACCACTAGTATGATGCATTTGTCCTTTCCAAGAGATAGTGAATCAGGTCTAGGAACTAAGGGATATAGCACTGCACCTAAAGAAGAAAAATCTGAGAAGAGAATTGTTCACACAACGGTTGATAAACAGATAAGTTCTGACAATACTTATCTTGTTCTTTATAATTCAATGATCAGAATAATGCACCTGTCTTGTCTAGAATATGCCGAAACAGGTTTAGGTACTAAGGAGAAACAATGGATATATGGAGTAACAAAAATCTTAGTTCTGGCCAGAAGCAAGAACGAGGAAGCTCTAAATCTTTACAAATCGAATCAAAGGACCAGGAGCATGTCAAAGTTGCCAAAGCTTCTTTGTTGTTCAAAGATGAACCAACAGATGCATTGCTTATGTTCAAACCAAACTACAAGAACCATCAAGGGCATCAGAAAGATAAACAAGAGAATCTGGTAGGACACCATCAGTTCATAGAAGTTCTTAAAGATCTACATCAGACTCTGTACCAAGTATGGACACCAGCAATTCTAGTAAGAGCTAGAGACATCGAACTTGTACACATCAAGCTAAGTATCTCAGTTCCTAAAGCTCATTCTTTTCATGACACGGATATAATATGCTTGTCTTTGTCAAAAGTGTCAAGTCTAGATTTCAGAAAATCCATGAAGCATACAACAAGCCCGAAAACTAGAATAGGAGACAAAGGATTCAAGCCACATGTAATGGACCAGCAACAGCCCCAGGGCGTCAGTTGCTTCAAAATGATCAAAGACAAACCACCAGATCCAATACCACTCCCATGTACCGTGCTGCATACGGGACACAAAAGAGACAATACTCAGGTAAGCAACCCCCTAATTAGATTCATTTCTAATGATTATAAAAGTGTTATAACAGACCTGTTAAGTTTAGAAAAGCTTGATAAAAATGTTGGTGTTTCACGGAGATATTTGGTTCAACATAATTGGTTTATTACACAACTAAAACCTGAGCAAAATTCTATATTGAATCAACCTTGTGTACCTGTTTACAATAATTCCATGGCTGTGATAACACACTTGTTTCTTTCCAAAGGAATTGATAATATGCCACCAGACTTGGAAGTTCAAGCACACACCCGAAAGAGAGCTAAGCAAACGAGATCATCAACGCTTGGAGTGATCAAAACCATAGAATATATAAGTCAGACCAGCTCATAGGAGAGCGACCAGATGGCCCATTCATCCATAGAACACCAACATACCGAGATTATCAAGTTTCGAGGTCGAAACATTGTTAGGGTAGGATGAGGCCATAAAATCAAACTTAAACCCAGACCATGTACCCGGTGTCAAGGAAGCTCCAAAGCCATATTACAAGGGAAATATGAAGGCTATGCTGAGCTTAGGAACTGCCACAGACTCAACAAAGATCAAGATAACATTTGCTTACAGCCCAAGAAACAAGATATCGTCTACTTGCCAGTTTTACACAGCTGCACCGAAGCTTCTTTGTTTGTCATTTCGGCTAAGAAGAGCTCAAAGGCTATCACTGGAGAATCATGTTTGGCGACCAGGAGCAGTGTCTTCACCACTTCCTTGGGCTGAAGACACACAAAGACGTTCTAAGGAATTGTACTCTTTTTTCTTATTTCGGTTTTGTCCCATTGGGTTTTCCGAGAAAGGTTTTAACGAGGCAACACCCTTAGTGCGCATTCCCGAGCTTGTTTCTATTTTAATATATCTTCCACAAGCTCAAGAACACTTCAATATCAGGGATATGCAGGAAATAGAAGAATCCAGGCACACCAAACTTTTCATATCTAGAGGGATGGTGAATTTATAGCTGGTCATACGACACTGTCTATGGACTTAAGTGGATGGATGATAAATTGGATGGATCGAGAGACGCCACACAGAGGATGATAAGCTCTGTGATAAGTCTTGAACACTCAAGCTTCAAGGAATCACACACAAGAAAGCTAGAGTGGTTGCACTCTAACTTCAGTCATTTCTCACACAAAGAAGAAAGAGATGGTTGGGGAATTCTTTGAAAGAAAACTAGGTATTTTTCATCAAAAACGTCTACCTCTATTACAACTCGAGCCTGGGGTTTTATAATAGAACCCTAGTAGAAAAACAACATAACGAAATAAAAATAGCAAGTAGTTTTAAAAGAAAACGCACCCTCGGTGCCTACATGATATTCGTATCGAGAAAGTCGTGGCAACCCCTTTTTCTCTCTCGACGAAATTTGTTCGCCCTAGCCGTCGTCAACTCTCAGCCTTTCTTCTGATCTCTCGGACCACCGGTGCTTCTCACCAGAGTTGTGAGAGGGTTGACTTTTATTTGCTTTTTCTTCGACGGATCTGGTTTCGAAAGCTTAAAAAAGCTTCAGAAAAGAAAAAGTGGAACCAAATTTATATGCTTTTATTATTACTTTATATATCGGGAGGGAACACCAACGCAAAGGCTGAAACTGATCGAAAACATAATTAAAATGGATGGAATAGTGTGCCACACAGATGCCGTTTAGAAATCTGACAACCACGCCGCATGATGTAGTTGGATCTATAGTAACATGTCAAATTCAAAACTGATTCACCACACGATTTATCACATATATGATATCTCACATTTCGTTTTCTTTTGTCCTGAGGAATGTCAATAGTGCGAATGACTCCTTAACAAAAGAGGCTTAAGAAATTTCTGTAATGAACTTGGGATAGGCACATCTTAGCTTTAAATCAAATAAGTATTTGCAAAAAAAAAAATCAGGAGATTATCTATGCTTCTGCGTGAAATTATATTTACATACATTTTCACCAATTTTTTTTTTTTATGTCACAATAAGATATACCTAATATCGTTAACTTAAGAAATGTTCAATTGTAACTTTACAAATAATAGATATATTTAATTTTATTATATAAACCTTAAACAATTTGACTAGAAGCCAACACTTGTTAAAACATATCAAAAAGCCTTTGTGCTTCTACCTTTGGTTTTTCACCCCTATCTCCTTCTACAGATGTCGACTGCATATTCTATCTAATAGCATCATTCACCATCTGTACAGTACCTACACCAAAATCTACTTCCATTCTATGTTCTCCTAAACTATTTGAAACATATGGCACACTAGTACTACCATAATCATAATCTCTTTCCCCATGTAGATACAAGACTTTTTAACCCGACATAAACCCATTGCAATACAAATGCTTCCAAACTATCTCTACTTTAATATTACGTGAATTAACACACATAGAACATGGACATTTTAACTTACGAGGTATTTCTGCTCCCTCTTGATTTACGGAAATTCCATGAACTCGCATATCCCAGCATACTCGTCTGTCAATAAGTTTGACTCTGGATCCATCATTGGTTGGTCCATCCATGCTCGAAAATTGCTAGATGAATAATTTTTTTCAGAAATTATGGTTGAAAAAAGATATTGCGTTGTGAATCTATGGTGAAGTGCGGAAACATATATATAAATAAGACAGCCATCGGAAATCCGTCAGTATGTTCACACAGCTATAAAACGGCTATAAAATGGCTATACAACGGCTATATTAACGATCACACAAACTGGCAGATTTTTGACGACCGTTGTAATCCTCCAGAAATCCATCAGAAATCCTATACAATATACAGAAATTCAAACAACTATATAACGGCTATATCAACGTTCCTCATTTCAGACGGATTTCAGATGGACTCACGTATATCTGTCAGAAATTTCCGATGGCTAACAATTCAGTCGGAATACATCAGAAATTTCAGACGGAAATAAATCCGTCAGAAATTCCGTTGGATTTGCTATAATTATCTTGTAATGTGATCCTACCTGATGCAAATAGAACTGACCTATTTATAAATCAGACTCTCGGGAAACCAAAATGCATGGATCCATTAAAAAAGATGCATGGATGCATATATTAACGACCAAATATAATTATATATAAGTTCATACTTTGGTGAGACATTAGTGACAATCTCTGCACATGTATCATAGGTCATACTTGTACTTGAATTTTCCACGCAGTTTTGTATGGTTTCAGGTCTCCAAGAAAGACAAAAGACATAGACATGACTACTGTGGGGCTAAAATCCACAAATTTTATTTTATAAGCGTTAAGGATAATCAATGGGCTAGACTCTGGTGTAAAGTAATGAATCTGAATAGCTGAATGAATCAAAAATTATTTTATTGATAGTTGATTGGAATTACAAAAGGAAAATGAATAAGAAGTAAAGCGAGAGCTCGTGCGAGAGATCATAGTATAAATTTCTAGGTTAAAAATCAAATGATAATACAAATGAAGAACTCTCTACGGGAGTGCGTAGTCAGGATTCTAGGATAAATTTTGCCCCTCAAATAATAAGGAGAAATATATGAAGAGATAGGAATGGGGGTTGCACTCGTGATCGAGCTGCCTACGTACCCGTCAAGGGATCAAGTCTATACGTCGTTCAGTTATTATCATCTCGAAATGAGATGGCGTTGTAGAATAGATAACGAGCTCTCGTAAAGCATATAAATTATGTGAGATGAACTCTCGATTATCGTTAATGAAATAATGATTATAAAATGGTGTGTGTGTTTGTGTGTAGCTCTCGTTGAGCCATTGGGAAATGTCCCGTTTGTGAAGAATCATCTCATCCTTTTATAATAGGAGTGTTCTTCATCAAAGACCATAACTTCCGTGACTACATGACGAGATCTTCTCCACATAGTATGTGACTTATGCTCTAAGTCATAAAGTCACCTTAGATTTCGTTGACTCATTCTTAGTAGCACTGCACGTGGCCTTGATTTAAGGAACTCTTGGCCATTTCCTTTGACTTAGCCACAATGTGGATTTTATGAGCCATAATATCTTGGGCTTATGAGTGGATTGGATTTGGTGACAAATCTGGGTCCAACAACTACGATGATTGTGCTAGTCTTTAAAACAGAAGAATCGAAGACTGATAAATTACCTTCTTACTAAATGATTACGAAGATATATATAGGTGTCATGGGAATGTGTGGTGCAATTACGTTAAATATTTTGAAATTTGGAATATCTTCGGAATCAAATAATATTCATAATATTTGAATTCGATTTGGAAACCATTAAATCAAGTAATTATTATTTGCATATATATGTTACCAATTATGATTAAAGATATTATCCCCAAGGTGATAATTAGATAAGATTTTAAGATATATATCAAATTTGAAAGATTTATAATGAAAAAATAAATGACGTTAAGATTTTATCGAAATTCAAGGTTAAACATTGTGTTCATTGTGATTACCTAATCATTAGCCAATATCTATATTATGTTTTCGGTTTAATGCATGGTTATTTTCTTAAAAAGGATTTAAACCAAGATCATCAAGAATGCTAACCAAAAGATCCACCCACCCAATGTAAAATCAAGAGGATCCAAGAGGGGGACGCGTATCCTCTTACGTCTTCTACTTTTTTTTTTCGTTGTTTTTCAAGTAGTAAGTAATTAGTGTGAGATTAGTGTAGGATTGAAATTGATTTTTAGTCAAATTTACCCTTTACAATATAAGAAATCATTTTAGAATGTAGATAATTGGATGGTAATTGATGTAATTAGATAATTTATTTTAGACATTTTTTAAATATACTTCTCAAATGTTATATGTTAGATTTGTCTAGCCTTGTACATTCTGAATATTAGATAGAAAATGTCGGATACACGACAAAAACGGGTAGTTGGGTAGTTTGGCTAATGAAAAGCATTATCCAAACTATTATTGATAAAATACTGAATGAAAATAATGGGTAGCCGGACATGATCGGGAAATTTGGATAGATAAATTCAACTTTCAAACATCTCACTAATTTGTGAAGGATTAATTTTGTGATAGGTATTTCGGGTATTTAAAAAAAAATTAGAGATTCTTTTTTAAATATAAAAAAATTTAGATAATTTTGAATAGTTTTGCAAAAAATTTTTCATAAACAGGTTATATGCGTATTCTATTTTAATCCATTACCCAATCCTTATTTTGGATTAAAATAAAAAAAAATCAAATAAAAATTTTCGATGGGTACAGAACGAAATAGATTTCTTATTACGAAATAGATAAAAGTAAATTTGCTTACCCAATATATAAATTTGCTGAAAAACATAACCAAGCACGTGCAGATCCGATCTTGGTGGTTTAATTAAAACATTAAAATTTTTTTTGCATCATTTATGTTGTTAAAAAAAGTGTCGACAAAAAAAAAAACTGTTATTCCCTCACAAAATTACATTTACATTGACGACAAAAAAATAAATTACATTACATATTACAGCAAACCTAAAGACCGTAATAGACCAATCTCGACCACAAAATCTCAAATCCAATTTCTCACCTCTGTCGCGTACTCTTCACCTGCCAACATCTCGCCGTTCGGCTCCACTGTCGCCACCGTATTCGTCGTCTCTACCACCGTGAGTCCTCTTTAAATGCTTTAGAAGATAGTCCTCTTCTTCTCGATTCTTCTTCACAAAAGACATTGTGGTTAGACTTACCGCTAAAGCTGTGCTTAATTCATGATTGGTTCTGTGATATCTCTCCTGTTTTGCGCCAAAATTGTTGATTTTGCTTTATTCGTTATAGTTCTATGATCAGTGTTGTTCTTGGGGGTTTTACTGTTATTAAAAGAAAATTCGAAATCTTTCACTCAAAATTTGCTTCCTTTAGGTCTGAAATTGATATTTTCTGGTTTGATGTTATGCTTCTTTGAACAGTGTTTTACATCAGTGAAGATATTTAGTTATCTTCAAATTCAACTTTGTGATTAATTTGAGTTAGAAAAATATGTTGAAACGTTTTTTTTTTTTTTTATGTAATGTTGTGATATAAATGCTCTTTGCTCTGATCAATCCATAAGAATGAACCTGAGAATCAGTTTAAAGTTCAGCTATTGTCATTAGGTTGAGTTAGACAAACCTGTTGAACCGTTATCTTGATTTATGTAATGTTCTGATACAAATTCTCTTTGATCTAACCAATCCATAAGAACGAAACTAAGATTCAGTTTTAGGGGATAATGTTATGTGGCATGATAAAGGTTGCAGATGTGTGTGAGATTTAAGGAAATTTTGATGTGAAGCTAATGTTTACATTCGTTTTCTAGTTCATTATCTTAGGCCTGAAATATTAAGTGATACCATTACGAAGCCATGACAGTTTCAGACGCTTATCATCCTCCTTTATTCAGGTTTGTTACTTAAGGTTTCTGTTTTTTCTCTTTTTCGTAATTAGGTTCATCCACAACGAATTATTTTAAACTTTTTTTCTATTTTCTGTTTATTCGCATTCAGTATAGCGCCGATGATGGGATGGACAGACAATCACTACAGAACCTTAGCACGTCTTATATCAAAACACGCGTGGCTCTACACGGAAATGTTAGCAGCTGAAACCATTGTCTATCAAGAAGACAACCTGGTAATCAAATGAATTGATTTATGTGTTTATTCTTCAGGTACTTCTTCAGTTTATGACAAATTAATATATGTGTTTACTTTACTCTTTGTACTGCTCAGGATAGCTTTTTAGCATACTCTCCAGACCAACATCCCATTGTTCTTCAAATTGGTGGAAGAAACTTAGAAAATTTGGCAAAAGCTACTCGGCTTGCTAATGTTTACGGCTATGATGAAATTAATTTCAAGTATGAGCATTTGTTTCTAAATTCTAAGTTTTCTTTTCCACCGAGTTCTTATAACAACTTGTACCGTTTCCATATATTGATATGTTGGTTTGTTCTGTAGCTGTGGATGTCCAAGCCCAAAAGTAAGTGGACGAGGTTGTTTTGGTGCTCGTCATATGCTTAACCCTAAGTTTGTTGGTGAAGCTATGTCAGTCATTGCTGCCAATACCAATGTAGCTGTCACTGTTAAATGTCGAATAGGTGTTGATGATCACGATTCATATAATGAGCTTTGTAAGTTTTTCCTTACACCTATCTTTCAAGGCGATATTTCGTGTTGTTTTTAATGAATGGCAAATAGCAACCTGTGTAGAGTTCATTTATAGCATAGCTGATCAACTTCCTTAACCTTTTCAATTCTTTATATTCTTCAGGTGATTTCATTCATATAGTTTCTTCATTATCTCCTACAAAGCATTTCATCATACATTCACGAAAGGCGTTACTGTCTGGACTTAGCCCATCAGATAACCGTCGAATTCCACCTTTAAAGTGCGTGCAGATTGGTTTTCGTTTCTTTTATGGTTTTCTATTTGGAAGATATTGCTCTAACACAGATTCTTTCTATTACATCTTTTGTATTTTAATCTGTTCTCCTGCTTCTCAAATGCAGATACGAGTTTTTCTTTGCCCTTTTGCGTGATTTCCCGGATTTGAAGTTCACAATAAATGGAGGCATAAACTCTGTGGTCGAGGTGAGCTTTCTGAAATAGATCTTTGATTCCAAAATTACAACTTGCATTTAGAAGGCCAAGTTTATAGTTCTTGCATTAAACTGTAGGCAGAGGCCGCATTAAGGTCTGGAGCTCATGGCGCTATGCTTGGCCGTGCTGTATACTACAAGTATGTGAATACCTTTTGCTGTATATTTTTAAGTTCCTGTTAAACATCATATGAGAATTTAATTTGTTCCTTTTTTGGTTTTTAATGAAATATCCGCTGCTATGTAACAGTCCCTGGCATATTTTGGGACACGTCGATACTGTAATTTATGGATCTCCAAGCAGTGGAATTACAAGGCGACAGGTTTTGAGAAAGATTAATGTTTTGAAATAAAATTTTCCACAGTTTTAATTAACCTTGGATTTGATATATGTTTTTTGTTTTGTTTTCTCTAAATGATTTTTAGGTTCTTGAAAAATATCAAGTGTATGGGGAGTCGGTTCTCGGGAAATATGGAAAAGGCCGACCAAATCTTCGTGATATAGTGAGGGTAATGGTGTTTCCAATTCTCTATCTATCAAGTTATTATTTGATGACCCAAGCGTTATAACTGTAGCAAAAAACATTGTTGCAGCCATTGATCAATCTGTTCCACTCAGAGTCTGGAAATGGCCAGTGGAAACGTAGAACTGATGCTGCTCTCTTGCATTGCAGCGTTAGTCAATTCGCTGACACTCTTCTTTTTATTACTGGCTACGGAAAACTCGTCACCTTGGTAACTAACATCGTATGTTGTGCAGACCTTGAAATCGTTCTTGGACGAAGTGTTACCAGCGATACCCGACTTTGTCCTCGATTCATCAGTTGTTAAAGAGTCGACTGGACGTGAAGATCTCTTTGCGGATGTACGACGTTTGTTGCCTCCTCCTTACGAAAGAGAATCTACCAAAGCGTTGGATCTTTCAGAGAGACTTGTAATTCTTGATGAGGAATGACAAATCCCATTTTTCTTAGCCATACAAGGAAAAAATCATACTAATTGAAACATCAAAACTACGAGGATGAAGATTCGACTTTGTGCACCATACAAGGATGTTATGTTGTCTTGAATGTATTTTTGATCACTTGATTTAGAGAAAAGAAAAAGGGAGAGGAAGGTAAAAGCTGTTGATATACACTCGGATCGAAAGTGGAATTCTTATTTTTTTGCAATACTTTTATGCCACTAACAAACAAATTTCAATACTTCTAGTCATGATCTTTCTCAATACTTTTAAGCAGCTGACAAACAAATTTGAAGACATATTGGTAATAGTTTTGGTTTGGTTAACAAAATAAGAAATAGATTCAACAAACTTCAGATTTGGACGATTATTTTCAAGGGACTTGTCTTAGTTGGTATTTTTGGGAATACAGTAAGCCTAAGTTTGGGCGTTTGGGTACTTGTTCGAATTCGGGTTTGAAGGTCAAAGACTAATTCGAGTATTTATAATTTTTTGTTTGGTTCAGTTTCATCTGGGTTCTGGTCAGGTTACGGTACTCGAAATATTGAGAAAAAATAAAAATTTAGTTAATTTGAATAAATTTTAGTTAAATTTGAATAAATATTAGTTGAATTTTCACAAATATAACTAAACTTTTTCAAATATTTTGGTTATTCTGGATATTATTTTTTACTTACCCTTTGTTCCATTTTATAAGAAGTTTTATGCATTTTTTTGGTTCCATTTTGTTAGAAGTTTTACAAGTTTTTATGCAAAATTTAAGTTTTGATTGGTTGAGTGGATTTGAAGTAAAACATTAAATAATATTTTTGTAAAAAAGATAAATTTCTAAATATGCGTGCTTTTAACTATAATTTCTTATAAAATAGAGCGGAGAGAGATACCAAACTAAAGAACCAAGCCGAATTCGATCCAAAAAGAGATACCAAACCTAACCAAACCGATAAAATCCCGAATGAGTCATAGACTCATATATCCAAAAAACTGAACCGAAAACCAAATAGATAACCAAAATACTTGAAATACAACTATATACCCAAAAATATTAATAATATATAAATTTGATATAACCCAATTACCCTATAATTACAAATCCAAAAATATCAATTATTTATAGACCGAAAAAACCAAAATACCAAAGTGACCCAAGTATTTGAAAGTTCTTAGTTATATTTATAAAAATTTAATAAATTTTATTCAAATTTAGCCAATTTTAATTCACTTTTTCCGATCTTTCTATACCTAAAACTCACTCAAAAATTATATATACGAATGGATCATAGGCTTTTAAACTTGATAGACCTGAACTAAAATCGAATGCCCAGCCCTAGTGTGAGATCTGGAAAAATGGATCCAATGACTGGCGGCTATGCTCTCGCTCATATATATGAGAAGTTTCCTGCCAAGATATTTGTTGTCTCTGATGTCCTAGTGTTCAAATCTTATCTCATTTTCCAAGAAAATATCATTTCTCTCTCGCACATTCACTCGCCGAAAACCAATATTATGAATTTTCTAACCAAGTTGTTATTTTGTGCCAATTATATGTAACCTCAATTGAGAAATTAGACAAAAATTTACTCTGAAATTTATTTAACACCTAACCAATTATAATAGTAAATTAGATTGGATTATAAAAATTTCAATTTTGTTCGTTTAAATAATTAGAAGCGTGTAAAAAATGTATTATGTTTAGTTAATATAAAAATCTAAATTTGAATAAAGTATTAATTTTATTGAAGTAATAAGGTTTAACATATTTTAGAAAAAAAGAAAATTAAAAAGTAGGGATTTTTTTGCAAACTACCCTATTTATGTTTTTTCATTTGAAAAATACCCTCTTCATTTATTTATTTTAAATTAATATTTTTATAAATATGATATGAAAATTTTATCCTTATTTAATTTACAAGTCATTTATTTTTAATAAATAAAAACGAATTTTTAAAATAATAACAATTATTATTATTATTTAAAATGATTTTGAGATAATATATTTTATTGAATTTATATAATAAAATCCACTTACATAACCATTTGAAGCATACAAAATTAAAACATAAACTTTTTCATGATTACTCTAACTTAAGCTTTGCTTTCAACATCCAAATACAACAAGCATAAATAAAAAACAAAGCATTAGCTCACATAAGCAACATGAATCAAATATGAATTTTTCAACAATATAGAGTAATGGTTTCCTTTGAATTCCATTTGATAAAAAAAAATTATTTCTCACCTGAAAAGAGAATTGTTTAGAAACTTATTGAGTTTGAAAAAAAATGGTCCAGAAATTGTTTATTTTAGCCGATTAGTAAGCCATATTTAAGGGATTTTAAAAATATTATCTGTATGTTTTTTTCCCAAATAAAATCTTTATTTTTCTGTAAAAAAGATATACTCTATATTATTTTTTAAATTATTTTTTTCTAGATTAAATTCATTTTTAAAAGGATATTTTAGTAAAACAATAACATCATTTTCTTTTTAAAAATAGACTAAATAAAGGGAAGGTGTTTTCAAATAACATTAATTGTTTTTGTTGGTTTTTCTTTTTGATTAAGGAAAACAAAAATAATACAATTTTTTCAACGTTTCAAAATCTTATCTATCAACCAACATATGTCGTGATCAAATAATTAGAAGCATGTTTATCAACCAACATATGTCGTGATCAAATAATTAGAAGCATGTTAGATTTTTTTTATTGGAGTTTAAATAAAATAAAATAAAAACTAAATATGAGAAGGAAAATTTAAATTTTATTTTAAAAGTTTAAAGTCTAAATACCTATTTTATTATTTAAATATTTTTCCCGCTCGCTTTAATCTAAATATCTATTTTATTATTTGATCTTGATAATCATTTGTTTAGTTCAAATAATTATAAACATATGATAAATAATTTATTAGACTTTAAATAGTATAAACCTCTAAAAATCTTAACTTGAAAAGGAAATTTCAAATTTTTTTTGAGATAATAAAATATATTAGAAAACTAAAAAATATAAAGTAAAAAATTATCTATTTTATTATTTAATTTTTTTGGATATCCTTTTCTATTAAGAAAAACAAATAACATAATATTTTTTATACGTGTTAAGATCTCATCGATCAATCGACACGTGTCATGATCTTATTAATTATAGTTAT
This sequence comes from Cardamine occulta, assembly GCA_028015245.1. Lineage (NCBI taxonomy): Eukaryota > Viridiplantae > Streptophyta > Magnoliopsida > Brassicales > Brassicaceae > Cardamine > Cardamine occulta. The sequence continues at coordinate 6,291,369 of CM051383.1, read as the reverse complement.
GACACATGTTGAGCTCTCATGAGAGCAACCAATTTTTAGATAGTAAGATAGGTATTCGAAAATATTATGCGACTAATTTTCTTTATTTAAAAGACCGACTATTTATTTTTGTTTTAATATTAAATAATTCAATCTCTAAACTCTAAACTTTAAATCCTAAAACCTGAATCCTAAATCCTAAACCTTGGAGATTATTTTTTTAGATTGGCTTTTTCTGCTTTGGGAAAGAGCTAAATCTCATTAAGAAAGTAAAAAAGTCATGAGAATTATTTACACTTGCAATAGTCATGTAAATGTTTATAGCAAATATCTATAATATATAAATATATAAAGATTCAAAAATATTATGCGACTAAATACTTTTATTTTGAAGACTAAGGAATTATTTTTCCTTTTAAATATTAAATAATTTTTAATTAACTATTAGAAAAATATGTAGTTATTAAAAAGAATTATTCATAACAATTTGAGCATATTAGACAGTTTAGAAAGAGAATATCAATAATAATAATGTTCGGGTTCAATTGCTCTTCATTTGATTACTATAAAACTGGAAAAAGTTAATAAATAAATGGTTACTGTTGGTAAAAGACTACTGTGGACTAAACTAATCAAACAATTAAACACAATACTAAACAAATCAAGAAACAAAACGAAAAACAAACATGAGAACTTGGATATAAAATTATGATATCAGATATATATATATATATATATATATATATTTAGTTTAGTGATTTTACGTAAATTTAATTTATTTTCAAAGTTTAGAAAACCCATACATCAGAAACGTCCTAATATGGGTTACGAGCAATTTAAATATAATTATATACCTATCAGAAATATATACTTGAAATATAATTATATACCTCAAGATATAAAATATATCTTATTATATAAAGGAGAATGATTCAAAGTTAGTAATTCGCCTGATCATGACACATGTTAATTAAAACGATCAGATTTCAATATGTGTTTAATTAAATAAAATCATAGATTATTAGGAATTTTTTTTTAAAAAGAATACAATACTAAAAGAAAAAAAGGAATTATAATATTCTATTTATATAGTTATTAAGTAAAAAACAAACTTGGTTGAACTCATGAGAGCTCGACATGTGTCAAAATTATAATTCATAAGATCATGACACGTGTCGATTAATAGATAAGATTATGGCATGCGTAAAATTTTTGTTTTCCTTAATTAAAAAAGAAAACCAACAAAAAAATAATAATAAAAAATATATACTTTTTATTTACCATTTTTCTAAAATATGTTAAATATTTTTACTTTAATAAAAATATTATTTTTAAATTTATATTTTTAGATTTTCATATTATTTAAACTCATATAAAAATATTTCACATGTTTCTAATATTTGAATGTTGGTTAAATGTCAAATAAATTATACAGTAAATTGATTGGATTAACCGATTAACCCATGAATCTATCCTTTTTAATAGATCAAATTAAGACATAAATCTAATAGTTTTATGAATCAAAGGGTTAAACAGATAGATTCATGAATATATATATATATATTGTTGTAATGGCTTATCATCATAAAATAATAATAATTAATTAAATGTATGAAATTCAATAAATTACATAATCATAATTTTTACAATAAATTAAAAATAGATTCTTAGTGAGAAATATGTATTTTGCATATTTTGGAATGGTTAAAATGCACTCTTTCAAGTGATAGATGTCCCATTTGTGCATATTTTTTTTTGGACACTACGGAGATCTACTCCGAAAAATTGTTTTCGCCGAAACTAATAGTCATACTCAAATATGGATCTGGAAAATGGAAGAAGGCGGTGAGACTTATGTTTGAAGCTGAAGATGGTGGTAGATGGAAATCAGGTAAAGGAAAGGAAAAAAAATCGTGGAAACAAACATCCTTAGGTATAAAGTTAGAGAAAGAAATAAAAATCGAGAGATGGTGACTTAACGGTTGAGTAAGAGGATGTTATCGGAAAGGCCAAGAGACTAGAAATAACAATGAAATTGCTATATAGGAATTTAAATTAATTTATTTATGTTAAAAAATAAATTTATGTATATAATCATCTTCTTTAATGAAGCATGCTTTATAATTTTTCTCTCAAAAAAAATCTAAGATATATTTCATTAACAACAAATTTTAAAATTAATGTTTTTGTTTAAATTTAATTTATTTTAAATTTAGAAACCCGTCCATCAGACGGGTCCTAATCTAGTATATTATATAACCCAATTACCCAAAGATATATAAAAAATATATATATATATATATATTATATAACCCAATTACCCAAAGTTACAACTATAAACCCAAAAATATCATTTATTATTAAATCAAAATAACTAAAATATCTAAAATAACCAAAATATTAAAAAAATATAGTTATATTTTTGAAAATTAAACCAAAATTTAGTTGAACATATGGTATTTAAACAAATGGATATCAGATTTTATCTGATTTCAATTTGATTTTCAATTCGGTTCGGATTCATTTTTTCGTGTATAAAATTTTATGATCCATTCAAATATTTTTTTTGTTCACGTTCGAGTTCGGTATCACTTTTTTGGATCATTTGGGTTCGATTCTTCAGTTCCAGTTTTTATTTTTATTTTTTGTCATTGGATAAATTACTAATGTGAAGTTGCACAAAATATTTTGTTAATAAAATGTAAATGTAAGAAAGTTATTAAAAATATATAGTTTGGTTAATTGTTGATTAATTTATTGAAGCGGTTTATCATCTATGGATTAATCTTTTTCAACTAAATATTTTTTTTCACTTATTTTTTATTTTGTTTCATCATACATATAGCAAGTTTAATAGAAAAATCAATTTTGGATCCAAAATCTTCCCTCATCGATAAACCCCAAATCTTCCGAAAATCGAAACAGCGATGGATGCGAACAACAACAACGACGATTTCAATTCAACCACAAACTGGAAACTCGCCGGCGGTACCCTCACAAACTCAATCTCCTTTGAGTCCTCCTTGACAGCAAACCACGAATCTGAATCCTCCGTCATCTCCACCGCCGTCGATCATACAACCAAATCCCCACTGCTTCTACTCCCTCCAATTCCCAACGGCGAGCCTTGTGAAATTACGAGTAAGCTGCTCTGAATTTATCTTCGTAATCCTCCATGATTCTGATAAAAACAACTCCGATATCGTTATAGAATTCTCTAATTGTTAGTTTTGAAGTTAGATCAATAGTGTTATTTGAATTTTCATATGGGGATCTGAGTTTTTTATGTTATTGGTGTAGTTACATTTGCACTAGAACATGAATTAAGGCAAGTCTATATCCGAAGTAGTGCACGAGTATACGAAGTGTATTACACGAAAAAGCGAGGGAATGATAGAGAGTACTTGTGTACTGTTCGTTGTGGGGTTGCAATTAGAGAAGAAGAAGTATTTCAGGTCCCTCTTATTGAGTCAGATGCTTCTAAGAGAGTAAAGGACCCGATTGAGAGGAGGGTGAAAGATAATGAAGATGATTGGGTTGAAGTGAATAATGAAAAAGATTTGCTTCCAATGTTACAATTAGGGAAACAGGTAACGATTTTTTTTTTTTTTTTTTTGCAGAAGAACATTGAGATTTTAGTGAACTGAAGAAATTTTGTGTGAATCTGAGGAGATTTGCTGTGTTTTTCCAGGATTTTTATGAAGCTACTGCAGAGATGAATGATGTAGAACCTTGTATTTCGATAACACTACGTCTTCTTTCACTTCAGGATAAAAGATGTGCACTTATTGATGAAGTTTATGTATTTGCTGATCCTGTTGATCCAAGTGAGACAGAGCAGGAGGAAGAAGCAAGTGGAATCGGAAATTCATCTAGTAGTTCGTTGATGGCTATGTTTATGCCCGCTCTTTTGCAGCTATCTCGAGGAAAAGAAGTAAGAAAAGAACAGGATAGAGAAATTTCCGAAAAGTCCAACAGCATGAATCCCGGTGATACAGTTGTGAATGAGACAAATTTCAGTAGAGCTGATCATATAGGAGTGAAAGCACCAGTTTTAGTCGATACTATTGCAAAGCGGGTTGATGCAGAAACGGGAGTATCTGGAGCGGAGATCAAGCCTTCTACTGTATCTTGCAATAATGTGGAGACTATTTTGGATCAGCTTGTTAAAAAGGTAAGTAGAATAGAAACTATCTTGACGAGATTTGAAGATCAGATGTTGAAACCTATTAGTAGTATTGATGCAAGGCTTCAGCTAGTAGAGAAGAAACTTGAACAGCTAGAAAAGAAATCATTTCAATCTGAATTGGTTTTGGAAACAAATGTACTGAATCCAGATTCTCTGGGCAGCGATGAAACTCCTGATATAGATGAGATGGATGGATTGACTAAATATACGGATAATCCACGATTGACCTCTGGTACTAAAACAGTTGTCCCTGACTCCTCTAGTATAAACGGTGAAGATTGTGCTATTGTAGTACCGAAGTTCGTAGAGCTGGAGAGTGAAAATATCTATATCTCAGGAAATGAGAGGATTTCTGCTGAATCTGAGATCAGTAATGAGGAGGTTGGCGACTCTCTTGGAAGTGGATCTTTTGAAGAGAAACCAAAACGTTCGGTGTCTATAAATGATGCTTTAGCATCTGCACTTGCTGGACTGTTGTCTTCACATTCGATCACGGATGGAAAATACAGCCAAGCGCTTGTAGTTAAAGCTCCTGAATTTTCTGATGAAGATGACATGGGGACAGAAGAGAAACCTCAGACTGGTGCAAAAGACGAGTTGGAAAACATAGACTTTGCCTCTGAGAGCTCAACTTCTCTGGAGAAAGAGCTTGGAGTTTCTCCGTGTATTGAAGACGATTCTCACGAAATGATCAATGGAGTTTATGAAAAACTGGATGATAGTTTTGGAGGATATGAGGAAGCTGAGACAGTTTTTAACTTCAGGAACAATGATTTATGTAAAGAGACAGTAACATCAAGCATGAAAGCTGATTGTTATATAGAAAAAGAGCTTCAGCCCAAAAATCTCGATTCAGGTCAGGAGCTCAAGAATCCAAATATAACTACTGAAATGGATGATGTCTTAAAGAGTGTTCTCGGTTTACAACCGACTACTTCATTGGTCGATTTCCTAACTCCAGTCTTGGATGTGGAATTTAAATCAGAGAATAAAGAGTCAGACAGCAATTGTTTCTATGAGGCATTCTTCACGGCAGAATCTAAGACTCATGTAGATTACAACCATGAAGCTTTTGATGATAACTTAGTCTCAGTGGACGATGAAGAACTCAAAGGCCCACCAACGGATACCCTTTCGTCTTTGGAGATGGATCACTATGAGACAAACGAGATGCATCTACACTTGAATGCTGAAATATCAGAAGCAAGTCTGATCTAGTGGAGGTTTTTGTTTGCTTCATGGAGTCTAGAGAGTAGATAGTGAGTGTTGAAAGTTGTGTTACTCCAGATAGATTATGAATAATTTTTGTATTCATACAGATAAACTTATAAACTTTAACTATAAACTGCTGCAACAAAAAAAAAATACTAAGTTTTTTCTTCTAACGAATGCGTGTGTTCGGAAACATTTAAGAGAGCATAAACGAGGAAACAAAAAAGAGAGGAAAACAAAATTATAACTGAGATTGAACATGAAAAGGAGATTCTTTGAGCGGCAGTGAGAGAAAATGAAGCACGAATTCGTCATAGTACTCCTTAGATGGGTATCTTGGAAGCTGCGTCTTATGCCTGGCTTGCTCTTGAATCCGAGGAGTTTGACTATCATATTCCGCATTGTGTTCGGAAGATGATAAAGCAGATAGAGAGTGGGACTAACTTATTTTGCGAGGATGCCTAGTTTTATGAATTTGATGATTACTTAGAATGTATTTTGTTAATCTTATGTAAGCTCATCAAATCAAAAAGTATTGCTCTAAATATGCGAATAAATATATGCTGAAATAATTATTTTGGAATTTTAAATAGTTGTATCTGAAAGATCAGAATGTCTACGTACCCATGTCGGGATCAAGCTAATCCATAGTTCGTACAGTACTATATTTTAGCAAGAGCTGGAAATTAAACACAAAAGAACTAAAAACCTCGTGTGCCGAACTTGTTAGCCACTTCCCCAATGATTTGAGAGTGAGGGAGTATACCCCTAGTCAGCCCTCCAATCATTAATGCGAAGGGTACTTAAGCCTTGTTACTGAAACCAGATTTAGAGTGCTTTGGTGGAAATTTGAAATGATAAGTAACTATGTTCCCCGTCTTGTGCTTCAATTCCTTTGGCAAGACGAAGCCCAATGATAAGTACCTCGTACTTGGTTTAGAACACTGAAATGACTGTTCAAGCCTGATTCTAACCATACATCCTTGTAAAGGCATATCCACAAAGAGTTGCGGGGTCTTATTTTCAGAGTAAAAAACTGCTTTGCTGATTGGAAGTTTGATTTGATCACCCACTTTTTAAGAAATTCTGATTGGCAAGGGTCATGTAGGTTTGTTCGCAGTGGGGTTGATGTAAGAAAATATGGCTTTTTCTCCCGAACAGAAACCACACCGTGTGTGTGTGCTTTTCCATCATCGTATAACGAGTTTCTGGGCTCATCAGACTTTTTCTTATATGGTAGATAGGTTGTTGCTCTCCTCGATCCTCCCGTATAATTACTTCACTCACCTCATATCCGGAAACTGAAATATAAAGGTATAGTCTTTCTCCAGTATTTGATTTAGAAAGGATCGAAGGAGTAGTCAGGTATGCTTTTAGTTGCTTACAAGCTTCTTCACGCAAACTGTTTGTTTCCTTTGAGTGGTTGATAAAAAGGAAGGCACCTGTCGTTTTACCGAGATATGAACCTATTGAGGGTTGCAATCCTTCCATTCAAACGTTGTACTTCCTTAAAGTTACACGGTGAAGGCATTGTTAAAAATGCATTAATTTGATTCGGATTCGCTTCAATACCTTGCTGCGTTATAATATAACCAAGAAACTCTCCAGATGGTACACCGAAAGTGCACTTCACAGGGTTAGGCTTCATGCCGAACTTATTCATTAATTTGAAGCATTGATCGAGGTATTATGTGCTCGGACTCTTTGAGAGATTTAACCAACATGTCGTCAATGTAGACTTCTATGTTTTCCCCAGTTATTTGTCAAACATCTTGTTAAGGAGATGTTGATAAGTTGCTCCAGTGTTATTCAATCCAAAAGCCATTACTATATAGCAATAAATCCCTTTATCCCTAATGAATGAAGTTTTATTGTTGTTGTTAGGATTCATCCGGATCTGGTTATAGCCGGAATAAACATCTATAAAACTTAAAAGTTCATGCCGTTCAGTCGATTTGACCAGGCGGTCAGCATGTTGCAAAGGAAAACTATCATTTGGGCAAGCCTGTTGATATCAATGAAATCAACGCAAAGCCTCCACTTTTCATTTTTCTTCTTAACTACCACAAGATTGGCGAGCCAATCTGGGTACTTCACTTCACGAATAGAACCGGCTTTGCGAAGCCAATCCACTTTGTCATTTACTGCTTTAGCTCGGTCAGGACCGAGCTTACTCCATTTTTCCTTGATCGGCTTGAAGCTTTGATCAACATGTACTTCATGGGAGATAATTGCAGGATTGATTCCTGGCATGTCCTCGATTGATAAAGCAAAAGAACTTTTATGTTTTGACAGGACCTTGACCAGCTCGTCATGCAGCTTTGACTCAACTCCCGAACCAATTTTCACTACGCGCTTGGGGTGTTCCGGATAAATAAAAACATCGATCCAAACCTCGGTAGACTGTTGTCCACTGGGAAACGTCGAGTTCTTCGGTACCCTAAAGCTAGTTAATTTCTATTGACTTTTTAGCTTGTTTCTTGACAGGTAGCAAGATCTTGACATCTCTTGATCTCCGTTTACCGTTTCTACTCTGCTAGGAGTCGGGAACTTCATACACTGGTGATAGGTTGAAGGTACGGCTTTCATTTGACAAAATCCAAGGGGGCCCAAAATGACATTGTACGCAGCCGATAGATCAACGACTGTGAATTCAACGATATTTGATACTATTTTGACAAGCACAAGTAATTTCATCGTGCCATGTGACACAGATGTTTTGCTTGTGAAAGTGATGAGCGGTCCAGGTGGTCCAACTACGTCCGGCCTGTTAATTCCCATCCTTTATAAAGTACTTAGGAAAATGAGATCAACTGAGCTTCTGGTGTCAATTAAGACTTTAGAAACTTCATACTGTGCAATATCAAGAGTTATCACGAACGTATCAACATGCGTTTTTGTGAGACACTAGGTGTCAAAATCTTCAATGGTAATCAATGTATTAACATTGACTCCCCATGGGTCTCTGCTTACTTTCATTATAGTGGCTCCCTTATGCTGCTTGATAGCACGAACTATGTCTGGAAACAGCTTCGAACCCCCGATAATTACAGTTATCCTCCTTTTCGAAGGTTTGGTTGGAGTGTACTCAGATTTTTTTGGCTTCTTTGCTAGAGGCTCTGAGTCACCATCTTCGCTCAATGAACTCTTCAATCTTGAAATCTGCGAGGTCATTAGAAGACCACAACTCGGCCAAGTGTTTTTTGAGGAAACTGCAGTCTTTGGTACTAAGGCCATTCACTCGGTAGATGTCGCAATAAGCGTTCTCATCGTGGATTCAAATGTTTGATGAAGGTGAGCCGATCTTCCATTTCCAGGATAGGATCGCACAACACCATTGTTATATGGGGAAGCTCCGAAGCGTTTCATCTCTTTACCAATTTTTGGTTCGAACTTTTTAGTAGTGGGCACAAATCTGAGCTTTACTGTTTTGTACCTCTTCTCGAAGGTGCCCTTTTCTTCCTCACCCTCGATCCAGTTGTTTGCTTGGAACAGAGCATCTTGGATGGTAGTTGGCTTGTTAACTCTAAGCTCTAAACGGAATCTTGACTCCTGCCATAAACCATTCCGCAAAGCTGTCAGCGCAGCAGTTTGGGAAATTCGTGGGACTTTGGACAGGATGTCCTTAAACTTGGAATATGTTTTCTTAAAGGTTCCTAAGGACCCTGAGATAAATTCCACAGGCCACTATCCGATTTTTCTTTTTCCTTGAGTAATGAATACTGCATGATCAAAACTATCGATTGTAGCAGACTTTAGCTGCGTAAACCACATGAGGGCTTGACCAGAAATATTTTATGTAGTAACCTGCGTCTTCTTCATGCCCATCGAGCTCTATTCGCCTTGCTGCAATACGAAAAATAGCTAAATGGCTCTTTGGGTCGGTCGTCCAATCGTACGTCGGTAGGTTGACTCTTCATGCATCCTTGATCCAAAAGTTTGCTATCCGCGCTGTAAACGGTGAACATCAAGTTTCTTCGATCACTTTATCCATTTCGAGAGCTGAACTGGTCGCTTGGTGAAATTTTGACTTAGACTCATCGAGAGCATGATTTTCTTGGTGAAAATCTGAGACAATGGCATGTCCACAAGTATCTCCTATCTCGGCTGGAATGTCATTGTTGTTGTTGCTATTGACCGCATCTGCCGCAACTGTAGGGTTGACTCCTTCACCAACTACATCATTGGCAGGAATTGCTTCTGTGCTAGAATTCATTCCAGCCTGAACCGCCATTGTTTGATTAATTGGCGTTTGAAGGTTGTCACTTTGCAGAGGATTCATATGAGTTTGAGGGTTGGAACTCCTTGTGGTCCTAGAAAGTACACAGGCAGTAAGACTTCCAACATATATCAAAACCAAATGAGAAAAAAGAGTTGCTTGATTGTTAGTCAAATTCACCTGACCGTTTCTCAAAGAGGTCATATCTCTCTCGATGGTCTGAGTGACTCCTTAGAGAGACTCCTAAATGGTAGCAATAGTGGCAGGATCATTGTTGACACCGGTTTGGTCTCCACCATTACCACCAGCTATGATGAATTTGATGAGGAGAACTATTCTGAAATGGTAGATTTGTAGCTCGAAAGTCTGATTCTCCCGACAGACGGTGCCAAAATTTGAATGCTATATTACACACTCAATAATATATTGAATTATTATTAAAGTTAAATATAATTTGTTTGCGAAAATGAAATGAAATAGAAAATAATTTTGCTAAAAGAAAAAGTGAAAAATTGTATATGTTGATCTCGAATGACAAAAAGATTGACCCCCATGCATGACCATGGGGGTCTATATTTATACACAAATTACAGATTAAATGCTAAGAATAAATACTAATAAATTCTGTAATTCTCCTTTAATCTACCGGTTTTGATTTCGTCTTTACTGTTGTAATGTCTTGTATTTGGATGATTTTCTCCTTCAGCTCGCAGAATAACCTCGCTTCGCGCACACTCCTTGCTTTGCTTCCTCCTTTCTTTCGTGAGGCTTCACCACCGGTCGGAACCCAGTTCGCTCCATCGAACCCTTGTACGGTTCGCCCGTCCTTTCTCACTCCAAACTGACCCAACTTTTACTTTGACCTGTTAAAGTGGTTTACATGTGTCATGATTGGAGAGAGTGGATCCTTGGTGTGGATCTGGTATCAATAACTATCTGTTACCTTTCTCCATGGGTACTGAATATTGCATGATGAATACCGATGACAGTTAATCAAAACTATCAATTGTAGCAGACTCAATTTATGTAAACCACAAGAGGGCTTGACCAGAAAGATTTTCTGAAAATAGCTTGCAATCATGCGCTTCGAGCTTGATTCACCCAGCTGTAATGCGAAAAGCAGCCAAATGGCTCTTAGGGTCGGTTGTTCCGTCGTAAGTTGGTAGGTTGACCCTTCGTGCATCCTTAATCTGAAAGTTAGCTATACGAGCTGTAAACAGTGAACGACGAGTCTCTTCTATCACTTTGTCTAGTTTGGGAGCTGAACTAGTCGCTTGGTGGAACTTTGACTTTATCTCATCAAGAGTACGATGCACGTTGTTAAAGTCTGAGACGATTGCGTGTTTCCAAGTGTCTCCTATCTGAACTGGGATATCATTGTTGTTGTTGACCGCATCTGCAACAACTACAAGATTGACTCCATCACCGACTACATTATTGGCAAGATTCACTTCTGCGCTAGAATTGGTTTTAGCTTGAAGCACCACTATTTGGTTGATCGGTGTCTCAAGGTTGATATTTGAGAAGAACTCGCAGGAGTTTGAGGGTTGGAAATCTTTATGGTCCTGTAAAGTCCACGAGCACTACAACTTCTAGAAGAAGGCCCAACATATATTGAATCCAATTGAGAAAAGTGAGTCGCTTGATTGTTGTTCAAGTTTACCTGACCATTCTTCAAAGAGGTCATCTCTTTTTCGATGGTACTGAATTTTGTGGACAGATTGGTCATGTTCTGAGTGATTGCTGAAAGGGATTCCTGGATAGTAGCGATAGCAGCAGGATCGTTGTTGATACCATTTTGGTCTCCACCGTTACCACTAGCCAAGATGAATTTGATTAGGAGAACTGTTTAGAAACGGTAGATTTGAAGCTTGAAAGTCTGATTCTCCCCACAGACGGCGCCAAAATCTGGATACAGAATCTCACACCTAATAATATATTGAATTATTATTAAAGTAAAATAAAATTCATTTGTGAAAATGAACTGAAAATAAAAATGGATTTGCAAAGTAAAAAGTATGAATTTGTCTTTATTGATTTCGAGTTAGAAAAATGATCGACCCCCTCACAAGACTATGGGAGTCTATATTTATACAATAATTAAGGACTAAATGCTACGAACAAAGTCTAATTAATCCTATGATTCTCCTTTAATTCATTGGTTTCGATTTGGTCTTTAATGTCGTAGCGTCTTGACTTTTGAATGATTTCCTCCTTTAGTTCGCGGCTTCACCTTGCTTTGCGTACACCTCTTGCTTCACTTGCTCCTTCCGTTCACGAGGTTTCACCAATGATCAGACCCCAGTTTGCTCCGTTGAGCTCTTATACGATTCACTCGTCTTTTTTTACTCCGAACTGACCCAGCCTTTACTTTGACCTTCTGAAGTGGTTAACACGTGTTATGATTGGAGAGAGTGGATCTTCGGTTCAGATTCGGTATAACCATGGTCCTCTTCTCTTCATAGTCAATCCAGTATTTAATTTCTTTTGCGACTTTTAGGAAAATTGTTGCTCTTTCTTTGAAAGTCCTTAAAAATACCACTGGAACTTATGGAGTTTTGTAAAGACTAGAAAAAAGTAATTTAATTTTCACCTAGTCGCATCTAAATGTGCAAATGTGGTGGCATGAGCGGGATCATTCAAATCGTCTGCAGGTACCGCTGATTAGTGGCACCGCTCAAGTCAAAACTTGATATAAAAGGACCAAAACATGCCACTGAAAGACTCTACAGAGACAAATATGGGCTATCAGGTAGTGATCAGTAAAGTAAGTTTGATTTGCTATCTACGCGTGTGGAAACTCTAGAGCTGTCTTAACTCCACCTACTTCTAGGCCATTAGCTCAGAAAGCTTAATAACTTGGCTAGCCAAATGGGGATTGATTCATAGATCATTGGGCTGTGATTACCAAGGAATAGAGACTTTACAATTAAAGCCCGAAGATAGGGGCTTGACGCGGTTATTTGAATCATGTAATCAGTGCCTATTGTGCCACGTTGACATCAACTGGGGCAGGCTCTTGTTAAGCGCCTCGTAGTTGACACTGGGGCCTTTCCAGTGGTATTTACGTGTGATAGGTTTCGGTGTAGCCATAGTTCAGCTAGAACATACTCCGGCTATGTTTCCATTCATAGGGGCAGATCTAGGCCGTGTGCGTAGGATATTAAGGGTGCCTTAACAGCGCCAGATTGTGGTGGCGCTGTTGTAGCGTCAACAAGTCCGGTTGTGGCAATGCTCGTTCCTAATGGAATGGTTTTGGTTCGCGTCATAGTGACTGCCAGGATAGTTGTTGTTCCGGCATCGACTGATGGTGGTGGAACCGATATAATGGTTATCGTTCCATTTATGTTGGAACTGCTCATTACAACCTCATGTGGCCCTGATGACTCGTTTTGGCTTGTGCCCTTGGGCTTGTTCTCAGACTGCCCGATTGGATTTGATCTAATTTCGATTTGCTCAAGGAGAAAAGATATGCTATGGTGTTTGAGATTCTATAAATTAATCCCCACTGACGGCACTAAACTGTGAGTCCTAAATCTCGCAACTATAGGTTTAGTAAGGTTTAGAGGATCATAGGGCTAGACTCTCATTGACTGTATCAAAATGGATTTTATTTAGTTGTATTTCCCTTCCAGAAACATTTATCGATCAAAAGAAACGATATTTCTTTCTCCCTAAAATTCTTGTCTCATTTAATTTTCCTCAATTATTTCCCTTATTTATTCTAGATACTTTTGGATATTAACAATGCTCATGAGGAATCGAAAGCTGTGACCGAACCCCCTGCCATGAAGGGTAAATTTATTTATTTTCTACATCTTTTTGTCATGCATATTCCTTCGGAACTAATACAAGTAACTGAAAGTGATGACTAGCAGGTCTAAAAGTTTGGATAGAATGAACTTTAGCTTAAGAACACAATCCACTTGAAGTAAGAACTAAGCATTATATTTCGAAACATTTTACAGGGTTCTATAAAGCCACTTATATTTCTGAAGAGGTCATGCTCTATGCTTAGATTGCTTGCAGCCTTTCATTCTTTTCTAAGTTTGGACCAAGGTTTGTCACCTTCAGTATTAGTCTCAGACCACTTATGTTACGATTTTTCCAAGAAAATCGAGTTGTGAAATCATTATAAAGATTGTCCTTGAAGTAGTTGTTATTTATTGCTGTCAGTAATATTCATCGTTTGTTGCAGGTTCTCATAGCTTTTTCCAACACATTCCCCGCACTGCAGCCCTTTAAGATTCTTGCTTTCAGTTTAGGACAAAAACATGTTTCTCGCTATGCTTTTATTAAAAGTAGAATCTGTTAGGAACTAAGTTGGCAGTTTAATACCTATGTTATCGAATGTTTGATGTGGTTGACATATGTATCTTCTTTTCTTTGACTTGTGATTTGTGTTTTATAAAACTTGGTATTACATTTTTATTTCATGACATTGGTTGGATTTCTAACTCATAGGTTTGGAGCCTGTCAAAGGGGGCATGAATTAGTTACTGTTACATGTTGGGTTTCCTTGATTTGGAATGCATAAAAATAGGAGGGACATAAGCATGTGTTTGATAATTTATTCAATCGTATAAATTATATTTAACAATATCATATAAAAATTAATTCAAAATACTTTTAAACAAAAAATATATTTTACATAACCATATATAAATTAAACTATCAAACAATATCATATATACTCAGTTCTTTACACAAGGACTACTAACACAATTAGAACCATATTCTAAAATTACTAATTCAAATTACGCAAATTCATTGTTGTATAAAAACAAACACATTCTCCAAACAAAAAATAACAAAAACCATATGCACCGCGTCTCTGAAACTAGTGTAGTTTAGAAAATAAAGCAAACTAGTATGACCAACAATGGAATAACATTATCCAATAAATCAATTTTAAATTATGAACTTTCCAATTACAATCCTTGGCTTTGCCTATGTACATTTTCAGAGTGGAGGCAAATCCTATCAAAGATCTTCATGGAGCCATGGATGTAGAACTGTTTGTCTGTCAAAGGATAAATCTATCCACAGTCTCGGTAGTGAAATTGCTTCCATGAAAAGCTACAGAAATTATTAACAATGTTAAGTTGATCATTTTTAATAAGACAAAAAAAAATTAAAGTATCTTTAAATGATTAGGTGCAACAAATGTCCAGAATTTCCATAGGTCGGCTTAGTCGGGAGACGCTGTAACTGGCTGTACCTTTCTCTTGATTTGACAAGTTGGGCTCCGATAACTGCATAGTGAACAAACGAAAGATCACACGTTTTAGAATACATATACAAGTGAAACCATACTAACTAAACACTCAGTGTAGAACAAGATGTAGGGTATTGCTATTTGCCTCTTTCCTTTTATGAAAAAACTAGTTTACTAAGAACTCATACATTTTTAATGGCCACCAAACATAGCAGCTTTTGGCTCAAAAGATGTTATTTAGGGAATCCCCTAATCGTTTTCCAAGGGCAAAACAGTTCTTTAAATTTGCTGGTATATATCTTGGAAAACAATTTCTTTAACTTTTCTCTAATTTGCTGCTGTATATATTTTCGAGGCAAACTAATAAATAGAAGTTACCTTGCTGGCTTCAGTGGCAGACATGATTTGAAATAGCCTCTCTTGCGGAGAAAATGTGTTGAATCCTCTATCATACGCTTTCCTTGAAACAAAAGAATGGAGTATATACACTAATCAACGGAAAGGATAAACTAGAGAAAGCTTTAAAACAAGAGTTGAACACTTACATAAGTCTCAAATTCTCAGCATAGTCTAGAGAGGTGTAAACTCTTGGCACAGTTAAACTTTTCAAGACCTTGTATTTGAACTTTTGTGAGACTCTTGCACTCAAAGTTGAAGTAATAAATGCAAAATGTGTCTACCAAATAGTAGGGTGTCAACATAACCTCACCTCCAGCAGTTATTCCAACAATGAATAACTCGATACACTTAACTATTTTGTTCCAAACAGGACGCACATTATAGATATCTTGGGACCATATAAAATTTTCAGCATCTTGAAGAACCCAGAACTCAAGATGTTTTGGAGGCAAATTTGAAAACTGATGTGCACCTAATTTACCCTTGTAGTTGATCAAAGTACAATAAGCATTAATCAACATGCATTCATCAATGTTGATAAAGCTAAACTTCTCAGACCTGACATCAAAGCACACTATCATGGAAACACTTATCCGCCTATCAAACGCAGCTGTATAATACATAGTACCATCCATGCATATTCCATCAGATTTAGGATAATGGGGTTTGTATTGGATTCTTCTCCATAAATGTTTTCCATTCTCCAATGTCAAAATTTGATGCTCATCATAGGGATTTGGGAAATCAGCGAACTTCATGCACAATACTTTCATGTGTTTGTCGATCGAATCATACCCTAAATAAGGTTTTGTCACAGTATTAATACTTCTCTATTCCACTTTGGGTAAGGATACAGACTCTCTGATATGCGCCTAAGCCTGAGCCTTAGACTAAGTAAAGTAACTCGTCTTGAACCTTGAAACAGTGATTTATTAAAGCTTAAAACTTCCTTTAAGCCAAGACTCTTTCTAGAGAATTAGGTTAATGCTGGAAGATAATATTATTGATGTTTAGAGCTCTTCTTTTATAGAGCTCTTTACAACCGTCATAAGACTAGAATTAAAAAGAAAAACTATCACCTTACTCTAACATTAAAAAGAAATAACTGACTTGAAAATAAGAAGCCTTTTAAGTCTTAGGCTTACGTCTTTGATACGTGATTCCATATCTCGTATCATTAGTCTCCTCCTCAACTAGGAGCTTGTCATCAAGCTCGATTTCTGGGTATGCTTCAAGTAGCTTCTCAACATCCTCCTATGTCGCATCTTCCTCTTCATTTTCTGTCCACTTAGTAAGTACTTGCCGAGTTCCCCCTCGTGTCCTTGGGCGGAGAAGCTTAGTTGGCTTTGGCGGAACTATACGCCCTTGTAGAATGGGTGGAAGTGTGGGATTGTTTTGACGCTGTTCCACCTTATGACCTTTGAGAAGAGAAATATGAAAACATCGTGAAATTTTAGCTCCCTCCGGCAACCTGAGTCGATATGAAACAGTTCCCACACATGAAAGCACTTCAAATGGTCCATAGAACCTCAGAGACATCTTTCTAAAATTCTTCTTAGCTATTGTCAATTGCCGATAGGGTTGAATTTTCAGCCATACCCACTCTCCAACATTGAACTCGACCAAGCGATGCTTATTATCATAAATTATCTTCATCCGTTGTTGAGCTTCGAACAATCTTTCTAGAGCCATGGCCAGAAATTCATCCCTTTGTTCCAACGCCATGTCCACCGCCTCCACTCGTGAACTCCCAGCCATATAATCTAAGAGTCGTGGAGGTTCATGCCCGTAATCAAATCTAAATGGTGTGGCCTTGAGACTGGTGTGGAACGAGGTGTTGTAACAATACTCAGCCCAAAGACGCAAATTTAACCATTGTCGAGGTGCCTCTCCTGTTAACCAGCGCAAATATATTTCCAGCAAGCGATTGACCACTTTGCTCTGTCCGTCGGACTGAGGGTGATAAGCTGTTGTGAAGCACAAATCCGTTCCTATCAACTGGAATAGTTCTCGCCAGAATAAACTCCTAAAGATTTTGTTGCGGTCTGTCACAATTGTCTAAGGTATCCCATGTAAACGTACTATATCTTTAAAGAATGCTTGAACCAAAGTGCCTGCTGAGCAAGGATGGCTAAGTGGAATAAAATGAGCATATTTGGAGAAGCGATCCACCACTACGAGAATTACTATCTTTCCTGAAACTTTAGGTAATGCTTCTATGAATTCCCTGGAAATATCTGCCCATATTTGAGACGAAACTGAGAGTGGTTGTTGTAATCCCGGGGGTTTTAAAGTCTCCCATTTATTCTGCTGGCAAGTTTGAAAATTTCCCACAAATGCTTGTACCGTCTTCTTCTATCCTGTCCAGTAAAAATCTCTCCTAATTCGGTCCATAGTTTTTTGAACTCCTTCATGGCCAAAATCATGGAACTTTTGAACAATTTCTTGCACCAACATAGAATCTGCAGATATATATATGCACATCCTTTATGAAAAACCAGACCATCTCGTGCCTCCCAAGCTTCCAACAACTCTCCTTTGATTATTTTGTCACGCATGTCTGAAAGTGTGGAATTGTTATTGACTTCACTTCGCAACCTGACCAAAATTCCTATCTTTGACGTGTTTCAGGCAAAAACTGCACATTCTTGTGTTGCCTTATTTTCATCTCGTCGTGACAAGGCATCATCCACTTTATTTGAAGATCCTGCGCGAAACTCAACTCTAAATCGAATCCAAGTAGCTTAGTAACCCAATCCAATTGAGGCGAAGTGGATAGCCGTTGTTCTAGCACAAATTTGAGGCTGTAGTGATCCGTTTGTACGATAAATCGGTTTCTCCATAAATATGGACACCAATGAATTATCTCTTTTGCTAGATCAATCAACTCTCTTTCATATACCGCAAATTTGAAGTGTCGTTCGGCTAGTTTATGACTAAAGAAGGCGATTGGATGCCCTTCCTGCTATAGAAAGGTGCCACTTCTGCTACCTGAGCATTACACTCAACGGTGAACTCCTTAGAAAAATAAAGCAAGACCAAGATTGGTGACTTGGAAAGTGCCCTTTTCAGATTTTGGAATGCAGATTCTGTAGTCTCAATCCATGTGAATCCGTTTTTTCAAAGAAGACTTGTCAATGGGTAGCTATAACGCCCTAGTCTTCAATAAATTTTTGATAATAACCTGACAACCCTAGAAATCCTCGGACTGGACGCGTAGAAGCTGGTTGGGGCCACTCGGTAATGGCTGTGAGTTTTTTTGGTCCGCTTTAACTCCATCTCGTTAGATTACATCTCCAAGATAGCCGACTTCTTGCTGCCCCAAAAAACACTTGGTGTGTTTCAAAAGTAATTTATGTGTCTGTAAGAGATGAGTACCTTTCAGACATGCTTCATGAGATCTTTCCATGATGAGCTGTAGATTAAAATGTCATCAAAGAAAACTAAGATAAACTTCCGCAGCTCCTCCCTAAAAACTGAATTCATGAGGTTTTGGAATGTTGATGGTGCATTTGATAACCCGAATGGCATCACTAGGAACTCGTAGTGCCTATGATGTGTTCGAAACGCCGACTTTTCAATATCATCTTCAAACATCCTAACTTGATGATAACCCGATATATAATCTAGCTTAGTAAAGTAGCATGCTCCATGCAGTTCATTTTTGATAGTCGCATTGTTGAGTTCCCTATAATCAATGCAAAATCACCATGTGTTATCTGCTTTTTTCAACAATAACACAGGCAAAGAAAATGATGAACTGCTGGGTCGAATAACTCCACTTCTAAGCATTTCAGCGCATTGTCGTTCAATCTCGTCTTTCAATAGATGAGGGTAGCGGTAAGGCCAAACCGCCACTGGGTTTGTCCCTTGTAAAAGTCAGATTTTGTGATTACAATCTTGTTGGGGTGGAAGACATGTTGGTTTTGAAAAAAGATCCTTGAATTTCTCTAACATCTCGGGCATTGGCTCATAAGATGTTATCGACACGATGGACATGTGTTCATGTTTTTTGTTGTTTGCCTCTACTAGTTTTCCCAATCATAGGTGTAGTAAAAATTTCCTCCTCCTTAGAAAACCAAATTTTTAAGTGATCACCTCCATGGCCAATTGCAATTAAGTTAGGCTCCTCAGTGTCTCTTACTCATCCCAGTGCGTTAAGCCAGCCAATTCCAATTACGACATCAAATCTGCTCAAAAAGAATTGCAAAACAATCAGCTTCGAACAGGTGACCTTTCACACTCATTTTCACTCTGCGACACAAACCCTCTACTTGTAATTTCCCTCCATCTGCCAGTACCACTACACGCCCTACTCTACGCCTTATCAGAATTTCCAATTCTACTACCATGCTACATTTAATAAAATTGTGTCTACGTCTAGTGTCTAATAATACCCATTCCACTCCCGATGTGATATTAGCTCATACTTGGAAAGTTTGATCAGTTTGTTCCCCATTCATTGCGTTCAAAGAGATCTCCAAATCTTCTCCCTCAAATGGCATCTTCTTGAACTTCTCCCTCCTTCACTGGCATGATGTGAAACAAAACTTGTTTGTAATTATGTCCTAGTGTGAACAGCTCATCGTAATTAAAACAAATGCCTTTAAATCATCGCTCTTCCATCTTCGCACTAGTTAGCTTCTTCTAAAATTTCTTTGGTTGTGCGTTCCTCAGCCAAGCATGTCAAAGAAGCACGACCTCACCCTCCTTACTTACTTTATTTTCATGATTTCCTCATGGCGCTGGTTTTGAGAATGGAGTAATATATTTAACTGGTGGTGCTAAATGTCCTCCAAATGTTCACATGCACCTATCAACCTTAATTTTGTATTCGTTATCTTGGGCGTACTCCATTGCTTCAAAGATCATCTCAGGACAAAGGTATTCTACTTTCTTGCGCAGATTATTGGTTAGTCCGGCACAAAACAACCATAACTGTTGATCTTCTGTCAGTCTTGTTTGTTGTCCCGAACAATCTTTAAACATCTTGCAATACTCGTCAACAGTCCTTGTGTGCCGCAGATTAGGCAATTCACCCATTGGATTAACAGCGTCGGTTTTCCCAAAACGACTTTTACATTTCTCTTAAATTCAGCCCATCCCAATCTATGAGTAACCAAATGCCAAAGGTTGTTATGCCAATTGTGTGCCTGTCCAGTTAGCACAAAACTGGCCTGACGCACTTTTGCTACATTGTTGATTACTCCTTGAACTTCAAATAGTCCTCACACTTTTGTAGCCATTCAATAGCGTTGGTGGTTCCATCATATGGAGGAAATTCCATTTTAGATGGTGGTACGGTACATACAACTGCCTTGCTCCCTTCTCGCTCCACGTCAGTTAGGCGTGAGTCCCCCATTAAGTGACCTAGATGATCTTCCTCCGGAAGTTCTCCAATTTGCCTCACCTTCTAATCTCCTCCTCCATCACTCATGCGGTGACCACACTCTTTTCCCACATATCTCATTGGCAAGTTCCTCTGGAATATGTAATTCTTCTCTCCATGTTTAGCAAGGTCCTATTACCCGCTAACAAACCCTCTTGACCACCGAGAGAGGAAAACCTCACATCACCGCTTTCTTGATATTCATCAATATTTTGTTTTGCCTTATTCCTCGCAGCTGGTTCGGAACTCCCACTATGTTTTTCTGTCGCCTTTGAGAATTGACATGTCACTATGTTTCCTTTTAACCCCAGCTTTTTTTTCAACGTAACCATCTCTTCTCTGAGTTGCTCTCTGTCTTGTGCTTGTGATGCCGCAACAATCTCTAGCGCTGATGTGGTAGAACCAAGTGCTTCCTGTTGTTTTTCTGCAGTTTCTTGAAAGGTTTTAATGGGCACTTGTATAGGATCCAGTTTGGCATCCATTAGGTCCATCTTTGATTCTATCTTTGAGTCCATCTTTTCCATCATCTTCAGAATCTGTGTGATTTGAGCGGAAACGGTTTGATTCTCTCCCATTGAATTGTTCGGCTTTGGTACCAATTTAATATGCGCCTGAGCCTGAGCCTTAGATCGAGTAAAGTAAACCGTTTTGAACCTTGAAACAGATAATTATTAAAGCTTAAAACTTACTTTAACCTGAATTGCACCTAATTTACCCTTGTAGTTGATCAAAGTACAATAAGCATTAATCAATGTTGATAAACCTAAACTTCTCAGACCTAACATCAAAGCACACTATCATGGAAACAGTTATCCGTCTATCAAATCCAGCTGTATAATACAGAGTACCATCTATGCATATTCCATCAGATTTAGGATAATGGGGTTTGCATTGGATTCTTCTCCACAAATGTTTTCTATTCTCCAATGTCAAAACTTGATGCTCATCATAGGGATTTGGGAAATCATCGAACTTCATGCACAAAACTTTCATGTGTTTGTCGATCGGATCATACCCTAAATAAGGTTTTGTCTCAGAATTAATACTCCTCAATTCCACTTTCGGTAAGGATACAGACTCTCTGATATGCGCCTGAGCCTGAGCCTTAGACTGAGTAAAGTAAGTCGTCTTGGACCTTGAAACATTGATTTATTAAAGCTTAAAACTTCCTTTAAGCCAAGTCTTTTTCTAGGGAATTAGGTTAATATTGGAAGATAATATTATTGATGTTTAGAGCTCTACTTTTATAGAGCTCTGTACAACCTTCATAAGACAAGAATTAAAAAGAAAAACTATCAAAACCTTACTCTAACATTAAAAGGAAATAACTGACTTGAAAATAAGAAGCCTTTTAAGTCTTGGGCTTATGTCTTTGATACGTGATTCCATATCTCGTACCACTCTCCTGTGACAAGGTTGCAAATAAACATAGTATATTAACTTCTCTTATCTTGATAATAGATGAATCCCCGAAGAAGAGAACTAACTTCATATGTGGGAGAATCATAATGGAGAACATGATAACGGTTGGGTAAGATATAATGTTGGATTTAATTAGCTCAAACGTAGGAGAAGTAATTGTTGTTGGAGTTGTTGAATCAATCTCATCACAAGGTGTGGACTGAAGTGGATGTGTTTGCATCATGAGTAAAATAGTAGTAGTGACTGGAGTATCAATAGTCGGTGCCAAAACAATGGGGCTGACAATAGGTTTAGATAGAGTAAATTGTGAATCTGTAGACATAACAATCTTAGTAATAACTGTTTCAGAGTTGGTTACAATAAGATCAAAACCGGTAGCAACTCTGGTGATTGTGGTCTCATTATGAGACTCACGAACAATAGGCAATGTATGTTCTAGCAGACACCTAGATTCCTTATTACCTAACTACCCACATCTATCACATTTACAAGGCATCCACGAATATTCAACATCTACCAAAGAGACAATACCGTTCTTATCTCTAGCTGCAATCCTATGAGGGAAACCTTTGTCGAATTCAACCTTAACCAGCAACTTAGCCTGCCCCATCAAGGTAGGGTATAGTCTAGGCTTTTTAGTGAGCACAGGTTCCCCTAGTCCCCAAGCTACCCAACTATATCCAACATGAGAATACAAAAAGGCTTGGTATATTCTTCATAGTAACCCAAACAGGAACTGAAATGATCTCAGGCATAGCTAAGGTTGCTTTTGGAGTCCAAGGGGCAACAAACAATAACCACTCAGCTACATGGCCTTAACCACACTGTAAAAACCAAGCTCTAGTAGAAGCATCGGGAATGTGAAATAGAAAAGATGATTAACCTAATTTACGGGTGAAAATCTTACCCTTCTTACCCCATATCTGATTTGCCACAGCATGAACAAGATCTACTCAAGGTGTTTTACATCGAAAGAACTGACCAATTAAGTACTCCTTTTGTTTTCGATACCATGTAGAAGAACATGGTTTGGAATTTGATGTGATCTTAGATAGCATGGAGAACATGGAGCATGGACCAGAGCATGAACAGAGGAAGCTAAGCTTGTAGTTGAGGATGCACTTAGAGTTGAGGACGTGTTAGCTACACCAAGATGACCAATGACACGAGCCAAAAGTAAGCTATTCAACGAGGCCATTGGAGGAATGCTTAGACGCTTAAGCATGGAGGAAGAAGAAGTTATCCAAACCACTCTGGTTTTGGAATCAAGTTCTAGAACATCAACAACTGGACTAAGTGATGAGTGTTCTTTTTCCTTTGTCAACTTTTTTCCCCATGGGATTTCTTGACAAGTTTTTTGATGAGGCTTATGTATTACATCTCATTATCCATTTGTTGATCCAGCCCAGTGCGTTAAGACAAGATTTCGGCTGAGCCATTTTAATTTAAATTCAGACATAATTATTTATATTTTTAATATAACAGGTATTGTTCATGCAGCCTGCTTGCTTGTTTTCTCTTTAAACTTTGTCCCTTCTCATTTTCGGATTCATCCAATCTTTTATCAAAAATACTTTTTGAGTTTGGATCATTATTTGTGTGTCATATCCAGCAGAACCTTAGTGTCTTTTGGTGTGTAATATCCAAGAGAGATTAAGTCGGTTTTTAGGGATCCTTTCCGCAGATCTCTAATTAAAAACCATTTGACCATTCAATTTCTTTCCATCATCACGGCTCACAGCCACCAATCTATCCTTGCTTCAACTTTACAAGTGCCGATTTTGGGGAGATCTCATTAAGTGGTATCAGTAGCTCAAAATGAAAACGAAATCCAACCCCGAGGTTCAGCTAGATCTGTCTTTGTAGCTCGGCGGCGGTGTTGTACGGCAGCGGAGAATCGATCTTTAGTCATGCCGACTGAGAAGGGTAGCAATCAACAGGTCGTATGGCGCAAATCAAGGGCCTGAATAGATGGAACGTTGGTGGGGACATGTCTAATGCCGGAATAGATTACAAGATAGAACATAGCGGAATAACGATAGCGCTCGGAAAGGATACTGCTGGATCTTCGGGATTAGGGGAGCAAGGTTCAGATTCGGGCGCTTCGCATCGATGGCCTGAGGTGGATGAGGTCGTGCAGGAACTTGACAAAGTCAATGCCGGAAAAGAGATGTATTCACGACAGGAACCTAGCTCGTAAACACGAGTGTGAATACTAAGAAAAACACAGACAAAGAGAAAAACCAGAACAGCTAGGACATAGTAGATGGTAGTCGAGCGAGCAGAGGTCCAACGCCGGCGAGCCACAGCTCCACCGACATCAGAAGGTGGTGAAAGAAGGAACGAACTCCTTGATAACAGCGTCAGAGAGAAAACGGTTTGTAAGCTTTTTTTTTTCGTCGATAGTCTTTATCCACTTAAAAACAAAAAATACCAGAAGAAACAACACTCACGACCATCGTATAAGTCTTTGAATGCAATTTAGTGTTTAATATAAAAACATCATACAGAATGTCTCAAAATTAAAAAAAAAAAAAAGGTTAAGCGCAACCTTGAGTTGAGCACTATCATTTTTTTGGTTGAATGTTAAATTTATTAAAACCAAATAGGGAGTTTGAATATACTAGAGGGAAGTGGAAAGCATTGAAAATATACTTTGCTTTTTCCAAAGGATGGTGACCTAGTGGTAGTATAATGAGTTGTTCCTTTGTGTTTTGGGTTCAATTTTTCTTTGGGATGGAGAAACATTCTTTAAATAAGAATTGACTAAAGACTGGCTCCGAATACAGAGAGAGTTACGAGCGAAATAAGTCCAAAACTTTTGCGGATTATCAAATAAAAAATGCTTGAAAATCCCTAAGGATGTCATTGGTGATCGGTGGTCGAGTTGAGTACTATATACTATAGTGTTAAAATTTACACTCTACTTATTTTGTAAGAGATATACTTTTTGAATGGAAAATTTTAAAATATCCTAGTAGTTTATGTTTTTTACATTGTATAAAAGATATATATTAACTAAAAACAATCCAAAAATTTTAGTGAATATTTTTTTATATAATTTCTGTAAAACCATTAAAAATATAACTAAAATTGAATAAAGCCATATCAAAAATAGAAATTTCCGTATCCAGTTGTACTCTGCATTTTCTTAAAAAGAATGAGGGGTATTTTCATCATTTTATTAAAATGGAATTGCATACAGTAGCATTACAGAAATTGATTCAAAATAAGGCCATACCTCGTAACTTAAAAAAAAATTCAGCTAGATTCTGCCAGATTCAACAATTCAGCCATTACTATTTATTATTTAATCAAATTCTACCAGATTCAGTAATTAAAAAAAACATATGTATTAATTATTTTTTTTGTTATAATAAACAAATGCATGTTCGAGTTTGGTTTGGATCTTGTTTAGATTTTTGGGTTTAAAGATCTAAGACACATTTAGACATTTATAAATTTTGGTTCACATTCGGTTCACTTCCATCCGAGTTTGTATCAGAGTCAGATACGCAAAAAATCATAGAAACAACAAAAACTTGGTAAATATTAAATAAAGTTTGGTTAAATTTTCGCGAATATAACTAAATAATTTTAGTTATTTTGTTCTAAAAATAATTGATAGTTTCATCTTTATAGTTTTAATTTTGGAATTTAGTTAAATCTAAATATAATTAATATTTTGGGTATATAATTATATTTTGAGTATTCATCGGTTCTTTGTTTGGTCTGGGTTTGATTTTAATTCTTATGATATAGATTTTTGAAACCATTTCAGATATTTACCAGGCCTACCACAAATTTTCTGTTAGGATATGTCAATTCGTGGATGTAAAATATATGCAATTTAAATTTTTGTGTTTCAACAGAAAATAAAATAATTCATATATTTTTTGGGTATCTAAAATATTCATGCATTTTAATAAAATTATTAAAAATATCAAATTTAATATTTAATATTTTACTATTTTCTTTAATTAATCTTGATGAAAATAAAAATTGTTTAATTAATATTTTCGTAAGTTTATTTAATTAATTCATTTTTAAAAAAATATGTCAAATCCTGCCTGATTCAACTATTACTATTTAAATTATAAGTTATTTCACTTAATTCTGCAAAAAATTAAAAAAATTAAAAGAAAATTAAAAAAATCTGTTATTCTGGCAGATTCAGTCCTATTCTGCTGTTACTATTTAGATCCTATGGAAAAAAAAAAAAAAAAAAAAACTAATCAGAATTTTCCAGTCCTACTTGCTTATGTATGTAATATAATGGGCGGGGCCTTTAGGGCCCATTGTTTTATAACTGTACCTCTACACAAACATATAAATACCTTCGCTCACATAACCCTCTCAAGATCTTTTCTGCAATCTCTCCGTCTTCTTCGCTTTAGGGTTTCACAAATTCGTCTTCGTCGCCTTTCGTTCCCCAAGCAATCATGGTGAAGATTTGTCACTTGGTTCTTCCTTTTTAATCTAATTTTTCGTTCTCTCCCTTTTCATTTCCTCTGTAATTTTGTTCTCTCTGTGGATTAGGTTCTCCAAAACGATATTGATCTACTCAATCCTCCTGCTGAACTCGAGAAGAGAAAACACAAGCTTAAGCGTCTCGTGCAATCTCCAAACTCATTCTTCATGGTACTTTGTTTTATTCTATAAAAACTTATCACACAATTGGATTCAATTGAATAAATCTGATTCTGATTTTTGTTTTTTTTTTTGTTTTTTTTTTCAAGGATGTTAAGCATGAGGGATGCTTCAACATGTGAGTTTTCTAAAATTTTCTCGTTATTGGTTCTTCTGTAGAGTCAAACAATCTTGTTTATTGCAATTATAGATTTGGTATTATTGCGATGATACTGTTTAGTGTTTTAATTCAGTAATGATGTCAGTTGAAATTGTTGATTTTTTCTGATTTTAAATGCTGTTTTATTGAAACTATAGATTAGTGTTATTAGGAAGATACTGTTTAGTGTTTGAAATCAGTAGTAATATGATGAGATTACATTGTAAATCTGTAGTTGTGTGTCAAATTATGGATTTGTTCTCATGTTGAATGTTCTTGGTATTCGGAATAAATTGTCCAGCTTTTAAATCAGTAGTGATGTGAGCTAAATTGTTGATTTTGTGCAACTTGAACCTTTACCTTATCAACTATAGGAGATTGGTGTTAGGAAGAAACTGTCCAGTGTTTGAAATCAGTAGTGATTTGAGTTAAATCGTTGATTTTTCTCAATTTGAATGCTTCTTTAGATTGGTAGAGATTTAAATTTTTTAATCTTTTAAATTAGTAATGATATTAAGTGATTACAGTTGGTGAATCTGTAGTGATGTGAGTTAAATTGTCGATTTTGCTCAACTTGAACGCTCTGGTTTGTCAATTATAGAAGATTGGTATTAGGAAGAAATTGTCTTGCTCTTAAAATTGATGTTAATGTGAAGATATTACACTTAGTAACACGTTACTTGTGTTATTTTTGCAGAACTACTGTGTTCAGCCATTCTCAAACAGTTGTAGTGTGTGGAAAATGTCAGAAAGTTTTGTGTCAACCAACCGGTGGTAAAGCGAGGCTCATTGAAGGATGTTCTTTCAGGAAAAAGTTAGTTTGAGATCCTACAAATCAATCATCCTTTTGCAGATGTTATTACTATGAGACGATTTAGATCTTTTTTTATTTTTGTTTTTTTTTTGCTTTGTAGTTTTAATGTCTAATTCCATTTTTCTTGGTTATTAGAAGATTTTGAAGGCATAGTTTGAGTACTTATTGCTATGTTTCTTGTTGAAGTAGAATCTGCTTTCCTTTAGTTTTAAATTTTTCTCTTGAATTACTCCTATAGAACTTATGGAATGTCATGTGTTGACAAAGACAGTGTATTAGGTTTCTACAATAACGAGCTTAGGGCTGTTGCTGATTATTGAATTGGTTATAGGGCAGTTAGTTATGAAAAGTGTTTACAAAGCTCTCTGTAATTCTTGAGATATGCCGGTTCGATGAATTGGTGAACCAAAGTTTTGATTTTTTCTGCATCAAGACAAACTTGGATTTTCTACGAAGATAAGACTCGGAATTTTTCACAGTTATGTTGATTGTCACGTGGTTCCTCGCGATTCGGTTCGTTGGAAAATATCTGATAAGGTGGTAGAATTTATCTTCTTCTTTAGAATATCCAAAAGAATCCAGAAGAACAAATATACATTCTTGTTAGTAAGCAAGAAAAAATAAGGATGTGTATAAGAAAGTGATAAAATAATTGTATGTAGTGAAGGAAAAGAGATATTGATGAATCCAGGGGCTGATTATGGGTGCTAAAACTTACAAATAATATTTTGGATGTGTTAGGAACAATTAGGGGGCAATTTCTCTTCAAAACAAAGACTGTTAATAGTTGAATGAATCAACAGGGATTTTATTGGTATTTTATCGGAATTACAATAGGAACGATGATCAAAGAATACGAAGTGAGAGCTCTCGGCGAGAGGTCGTAGTGTCAGTTCTAGGTCTGAAAACAAGATGATCTTCCTCTACGCCGTCTTCTCCTTAAATAGGACTTATGACTCCGACTTCTTCCTTAAATCTCGTTCGTGATCTGTTACAACTTCCTCCGAAATATCCTCCCTTTTGTTCCTAAAACAGTTCGACTTGATCCCACTCGATATCCAGCGGGAGGTTGCTTAGTAGCAGGTTTTTATTTTAGATGGGCTGACTATATTTACTTTAGTTGGGCCTTTTTCTTTCTCCCAGTAAATGGGCCTTCGTTTATCCTTCGACCCAATCGCAATTTGAGGCTAGGCCCAGGTGGGAGTTGGGGGTGAATTCTAGGTCCAACAATAGCCGCCAGCCTCTTGAATACCGAATGCAGGATTCAAGAGGCAGAATATTTAATTTTGAGGATTATCCGATTTTCTGTTTTACCCGTTTGATTTCTTTAGATCTTGCGGTTAGGATTTTTGGAGGATATGATCAAATCATAACTTCATCGATATTGCAGCTGTACGTTATCTTATTCAAAAGACACGACCACGATTCAAGAGATCGGACGGTATGGATTTAGGGAAGTGTTACATATTCTTCACGCGCCGGGAGCCAAGACAGCCCTGCTACACGTGGCATTCTACTTTTACAGATGAACGGTTTAGATCGAAAGAGAGGAGAGATACGTGCGATTCGCGAGACAGACGTCATGATGAGCTATAAAGTATCCGATGTCTCTCTGAAGAATTTATAACCGCTGTCTATCACGATTAACAAGGTAACTTGCAATTTTTATTTCTTCGTAAACTGGTTGCTGCTCTTTCTTTTATCTTTCTTTTATATTTTGAACTCGCTTTCACGAATCACAATGGATGCAAACCTAGAAGCTCTCGCCGTGTATGATCCATCGCGAATTAATGCACATGCCCTTGCCATGTTCAGAGTCGCCGTGCAGATTCTCGGGGATGTTGAGCTCATGCCAGCGGTTGCTCCGTACTCTCCAAAAATGGATCGGAGGATACTGCGGCTCTTATACGACCCTGTTTGAGGATTGCGGTCTTACTTTCCCGATCTTGGAGGCATTACTAGAAACGCTTGTGATGATACACATCGCTTTTCCGTCGATGGGACCTAGCATTGTCCGCCATATGAATGGCCTGATTATCTGGTGCCTCGAGACCAGAGATAGAATCATGCCAAAATTGGCGATCTTGATGTATTCTTTTAAACACAACTCGACGGCTGCTCCTGCCGAGACCTTCTATATAATACCCCAAACCGGTCGACAGGTAATCATGGAGCTGCCGCCCAGAGATCCACTGTGGCAAGATAAATATTTTTCTTTCGGATCTCGCCCGCGTCAATTGGGGATTTTGATTTTAGCCGATTTGTGACTGTTTGGCATTATGTAGCTAGTCAGCGGGGCTAGATATTACTTCATTTTATGAGTTGCTAAGATTTATCTTGTTCTTTTGGTTGATCAATTGATTTTTTTTTTGTTTTATAGATACGCCGGATAAAGTTTTTTTTGCTCCCGACTTGAGGGATATCGTAGTGCGCCTTCAAGCAGAAGACTTCCTTTGGTCTTAGTTTACTCGTGACTGTATCTGGAAGCTCCTCAACCACTTTAGCAGATTCGACAGGTGCCTCAAGTTCAACCGGTGCAACAAGAACAGTCATTACGACCTCCCGCTCATCGTAGAACGTGACCAGCGGTTTTAGCCCCTTAGCAAAGTCTGATTCGCCAGTCCAACCCGATTGAACCCGGTAACCGTAATTATTTTCTTTTTGGAATTTTAGACTGGGAATATCTTTATTGCTTGATTTGTTGATAAGGAATTTTGATAATGACTTAGGTCTCGGTCGGTGTATCCTTGCAGATCTCAGCTCTTCCGAAAGAACTTCTTCGATCCCAAGGATTTCTCGTCGCCTCTCACTATGTGAGCAGAGAGCAAATCAATGGGTACGAGTCAGTGATCTGACCCGTGCCCACTCGTTAGTACTTCAACAGAATCAGCTTGCTGTTTCTTCGTTTATCGGTCCTAGCGGTGCTCCGAATTTGACTCCAATTGCTCCGGCAGCTGCTCAGCTGGCCACGAACGAGGATGCCATGGTCTTTTAGACAGTCCTACAGACCACGGATTTTATCCACGTGGTGATGGTTGTTAGTTTTGATCGCTCTGGATCAATGGCCAAGAGGCAAAAGACAAGAGGTGCATCCACCTCTGAGGACGTTCAGCTGCTCGAAGAGCAGAACCCGTTTCAAATCTCAGAGGGAGCGTTGAATCGCACTGATCAAAATCCACAGCCGCAGTGTGATGCTGGGCGAGAGCCTGCTCTAGGACGCGGAGGTGACACGAGGTCTGGTTCTCACTCTGGTAGTGGCCCCGCATCTGGTGAACCTTTCCACTAGAGGTTTAATCATACTCACGATTCTCCTGTTATTGAAGACCGTTCTGGGATGGCTACGCTGATCAGCCACCTTAAGTCGGCGGGATGCCAAGTTCTGGCCATGTGGAACTTATCTGAGCGAGAGGCCTACATGAATATGGCCGAGGCTATTGGTCAGGTAAGGAGATTTTTTCCGGTCTTGGATTTTTCTTTGAATTACCACCTGGGTCGGATGGTTTGTATGTTTCCTGTTTTTATATGGTGGCAGCCTCAAGTTGGCTCGTGGTCTGCTATGAGCTGCAGATTGCTACTGTTCCGAAGCAGGCTGAGCTTGAGGAGGCTCGTAAGGGTTTTCGGGATTTCAATGCTGCCCTGCCATCGGCCCGTGCTTATGGGATGGCTGTAGAGAAGCGGATTACCTCGTATATTCCTCAACTTTTCGTGAATATTGTGGCTCTGGAGGATGGCTTGTGTGAGGCACAGGCAGCAGAGATGGCATTGCTGTCTTAGGAGGTGGACGAACTCAAGGCTTAGTGCGAGCAGCTGGTCAAGTCGCAAGATGAGGTGGTACGTCTCGCTCTCCGCGTCAAAAAAAGAGATCCTATTGCGTCGCACGACTAGATTTTTGAGGCAGTGAAGCTCAAGTTTGAAAAGAAGAGGGCCGAGACTAACAACTAGGCCAACCTGCGTGAGGTTTATTCTAACCTCCTTCTGATCAAGGAGATCGTTGAGGATGGTAAAGATATCGCTAAAGAAAGAGTTGCGCTCAAACAGATGCGTCTTGAGGTTGAAAAAGTTTTCAAGGCATCTGTTACCTCGGATTTTTTGACCTTAAAGCTTGAATTACCTCAAATGTCTAGTGATTCGGTGCCCATGGACGTGGATGCGGAGAGCGGGGTCATGAAGGATCTGGACAAGTTCGGGACGAATGAGGTTTGTGGAGGGCCAAGGTAAGAATGGCGTGGCTCCGTGATCATTTCCCCTCTCTTCTCTTTGCTTTTTGAACAAGGTATCCGAGAGTATTTTAATCTACTTTGTTTTGTTTTTTTTTTTGAACCTTTGATTTTGGTTTCCCGTGAGGGTTTTAATCCTTTGTTTATTTGGATATTTCTTCTTTTTGCCAGAGAGGGCTTTTATCCTTTGAATTTTAAGATTCAGTTTGTTGATTTTTTTAAACACTTGGAATCAATTCGGGGGGATGAGTTGGTTGTTCTGGAATCTTATCTTGCTTTCCCCCCGTTTCAAAAAAAAAACAAATTTTGTCAAGGACTGAGTCGTCTAAGTGTTGGATTGTGGGGACCTGTTCAACTATCTAGCGAGAGTTCGTTTTGACAGGCTGCAGTTAGGTGAATTGAACATGAATTTTGTGGCGAAGGGTAATTCAGGCGTGTTTCTTCGCCCTTTTTTGTTCTGCTTAGTGTAAACGTGTGTTGAGTGGTTTTTGATAGAGTTAGGTCGTATTCCAGACTATTGTAACACTCAGCATGTGCTCCCTTGTCGAGGTCCTTTTGGAGGTATGTTTACCGTGGTGTATGGTGTTACATTTAGTTGTTTAATCGTGTATTTAAATAAAGTACGCAAGTATGCAAAGATATGTATGTTATTGATCTAATAACAAATTGATTTTATAACAATTTGGACAGAATTATCTTTCGGAAAAACTATGGTAGAGATAGCTGCCGAGCTCGGAGAGGATAATGTCCTGTTGTTTGCTAGTCTTGTGTCTGATCTTGAGCGGAGTAGAGAATTTGGTGGGGGGGGGGAGGCGGTGTGGCTGCACTCATGGGTTCAAGTTGCCTACATACCCTTTATATGGATCAAGCCTTAACGTAGTTTGATTTTCAAGAGTACCTAGTGATAATATTTTCTTAGGTTCATGACGTTCCATGGCCTCAGGTCAGATACTCCGTTTATGTATTTTTTGAGTTTGTATACGCCGGTCGGACAATTTTGGTTACCCGATATGGACCTTCCCACGTGATGCCAAGTTTTCTGGCGTTCACTTCTTTTGTATTGTCAAACACTTTTCTTAGGACCAGCTCACCCACACTAAATCTTCTCTGTCGGAGTTTAGAGTTGTAAAAGCATGCGGTAGCTTGCTGGTAGTTTTCTGTTCTTAGCATCGCTTTATCTCGACGTTCATCGATAAAATCATTGTTGAGTTGCTCATTTTAAGGGCATAGTGTTCATCGGAGTCTCGGTTCCAAGACTTCAATAGGCACTATGGCCTCGATTCTGTAGGCTTAGGAGAAAGGGGTCTTTCCTATGGATTTTTGGGGTGTAGTTCAAGAAGCCCAGAGTACTCCTTGGATGTCGTCTTCCAACAGACTCTTTGTTAAGTTGAGTATTATCTTTATGTTGTCAAGTATCGTTTTGTTGGCGGCCTCCGCATGTCCGTTACCCTGAGGAAAGCTCAAAACTTGTTGGATGTTAAGCATGACATGTTATCCATTATGATTTCATACAGCAGTCCATGGCGGCAAATGATCTCTCGCCAAACAAGGTTTTATACCTGATTTTCGGTTAATGTTACCAAGGATTCAGCCTCTATCCATTTGGTGAAATACTCTGTTAGACCAGGAGGTTGCGATACTTTTTAGTAGCTGACATTTTGAATGGACCTATTACGTCCATAGCCGACCTCATAAATGGGTATGGGGCAAACATTGACGACAGCTCGTGAGCGGACTTATTTATGATTGGGGCATACCTTTGGCTTACGAGTTGGGAGCTAGTCGAAGTCCTGCAATAAGAGGTTTGTATTCTGCTTTGTTGTTTGAAACGTCAAAGTTGAGTTGGAACGACCGTTCGATCACTTCTTCATGGGGGAAGTTAGTTGGATACCAACTCCCGACCCTTGTCTAGATGATGCTCCATCGACGTGTAGAGACCATTTGCAGGATTTTGTATTTTCATCGAGGTGTTTGGGTGAGAGCTCGACGATGAAGTCTACTAGTACTTGTGCTTTTGCAAATGTTTGGGTGCAGGACTCTATGTCGTGCTCGCTAAGTTCATTGGTACGTATCTACCAGACATGATAGGATTGTGCAATATGGTACATATTGGCTGTGATGACATGACCAAGATCATGTGTGATTAGAATTATGGCCTAAGCTTTCGTGCGGACATGACGACCGTTAAAGCCAATTTTTTGGTGGTTGTGTATCTGGTTTTCACATCCAAAAGGGTTTTCTCACATAATAGATATGCTTTTGTTTGCCGACATCTTCCCGTATCAAGACTCCGCTGACGGCAGCAGCCATACTGTGATGTACAAGAACAAGGATTCTCCCTCGACTGGTTTTGCTAGTACGGAGGGTTCAGATAAATATTTCTTTAATTCTTAAAAAACTTGTTCGCACCCTTCGTTTCACTCGAACTTCTTGTTTCCTTTCAGTAATTTTTAAAAGGGGAGGACTTATCGGTGGAACGCGAGATGAATCAGTTTAAGGCGGTTATGTTCCTGATAAGCCTTTGCACCTCCAGGGTAGTCAGGGGTGATGGCATCTCGAGGAAAGTAACTATTTGTTTGGGGTTGGCTTCTATGCCCCTTTCGGTTACCAGGTATCCGAGAATTCTCCCAGATGGACTCCAAAAGTGTATTTGGCCGGGTTAAGCTTCATCACGAATCGGGTTAGGATGGCGAAGCATTCTCGGAGGATGGTCTTCTTATCTTGCTGACTTGATGAACATAGCATCAATATAGACCTCCCTCGTTTTGCCTAGCAAGCTGGCAAACATTCTATTTACTAGGCGTTGGTAGGTTGCCCCAACATTTTTTAGGCTGAAGTGCGTAACTCTGTAGCACTGTGTTCGGTTATGAACGGTTTTCTCTTGATCTTCTGGGTTATGTCGAATTTGGTTATACCCAGAAACGTCCATGAAGGACAAGTGCTGGTGTTTAGTGGTGCCTCTACCAGTATGTCGATGTGTGGGAGTGGGAAGCTGTCTTTTGGGTAAGTTTTGTTTTTAACGACTACAAGGTTGGCTAGCCAATTTGGGTATTTTACCTCATGGATTGAGCCTACTTTCAGGAGACGATTGACTTCATCATGTACTATCCTGGCTCTCTCGTGACCAAGCTTGCGGTGGTACTACTTTATTGGTTTATACATGAGGTTGACGTTAAGTTTGTGGGATGTGATTTCTAGGCCTATCCCTTTCATGTCTTATGTGCTCCATGCAAACGTGTGGGTGTTTTTCGTGCGGAAAGTTACTAACTCCTCACGTAATCTAGGGTACTGGTATGCACCTATGCCAACACGTTTATCCGGATGTTTGTGTTGATGCATACTTGGACTATGAGATCTTTCCGAGGTTTCACTTGGATTCAAGGATCATTGGATCTGTTGATGTCTCGTTCTTCATGTTCCTCGTGAACCATTAATTGCTATTTGACAGAGGTTCTAGTATGATCGTGACTGTTTTTATAGCATCTGCGGGCCGCTTTTTAGCATCTGTAGATGGTTGTGATACCTCTTCCCAACGGGAATTTGACACATTGGTGGTATGTACTAGGTACAGCTTTCATGGTGTATAACCATGGTCTGCCGAGGATGGCGTTAAAAGGTGATGGCTTATCTACAACCACGAACTCTGTAATTCTTCAAACCCCACGGGCTTCTACCAAGAGTTTGATTGTTCCAAGAGAGAGGGTTGTTTCGCCTGCGAAATCAGTCAAGGGAGTTTTTTCATCATTAAGATCGGAGTCTCTGTACCCTGTTTTTTAAAAGGTGCTATAGAATAATAGGTCTACAGAGCTCCCAGTGTCTATCATGACCCGCGAGAGCTGGCAACCGGTGACGTCAAGCTCTATAACGAGAGTGTCGTCGTGCGGTTTGTCCAGGTTTTGGGTTTTCCCTTTCCAGAAGGTAATCGCATTATCAGGCCCATAAAGAGGTGTATATTTCATATTACTGGGTTTGGCTTTCTGTTGATAAGCTTTGATTGAGTTGGCAGAATTGGTACATAACCTTGAACCTCCAAAAATGAAGTCTACCTTTTTTGTGGGTTGAAACATCAGATTTTCGGCAGCGGTTACTTGGTAAGGAACGAGATATCTTTCTTGGGGTTGGGGGAGGAGTTGTTATAGACTCTTCCGAGCCCCCGCATGTATCAATTCTGTTAAATATACATACAACTCTTTTCTTTGTGGCAGAAGGTGATGCGGCATCACCATCCTCTGAAATTCAATCTCTTTTTATGGCAGTAACAGCAGGATCGTCGTCAATAGGATTGACGTCTTGTTTTGTTTCTGCAGCTGCTTGTTCTGCTTCATATTTTTTTACTAGAATTCACCCAAATGTTTGACAAACTTCAGTTGCGTGACCTTTAGTATTGTGTAATTTGCAATACTTTTTATGGTCAAAATTTGGATTTAGGGTCGTGTTTTGGCTTTTTTTTTTGTTCTTGCCAGTCTTTGCGATTCTGAACGAATTATGTCCCTGTCTTTGGGGCTCTTTTCTAGGCTTCCGTCAGGGTTTAGGGTGTTTGTTTGAACTTCTTTACCCTTTTTGTTTACAGCAGGCTGAGCGGTTGTTAACTCTTCCTCGATTTAAGGTGAGCTGTTGAACTGTTATTTTTTGCGGAATCGAGTGCCCAACCGTAGCCCATTTTGTAGTGCGGATATGGCTACTGGTGTTTCCATGAATACTCCGTATTGTTTTAGAAACACTGAGGCGAGTTGGTTAAAATTGTCGATGGAGTTTTCTTCCAAATTTGCAAACCATTCTAAAGCAGGTCCGATGAGGTGTTCGACAAAGATACGACAGTACCCTTGTTCGATTTCTTTGTCGATCAGGTGTGCGCGTGCTATTGCAAAACTGAATGACCTCAAATGAGCTATTTGGGGAATTTTAACTTCCCAAAGTCTCGGAGGCAGGCTGAGGTGCTCCTATTTGTAAACGGGGTACGCTTTGTTTCCTCTATCACCCGATCGATTTTGGGTGCAGCGCTGGTGACATTATGCATAACGGAGCATATCTCCCTTAGGTTTGCGTCGTTTCGAATTCTGTATTCTAGAAAATAATTGAGGTCAATAAATGTATTCAGATCATTCCTACGGTTGTTAGTTTGTTGCTGCGCAGCTACTTGTGGTAGCTGCTGTCACTGATCCATTGTCCCGGACGAGGGCAGGGACGTCCGACAGTCGGATTTTGATGTTCAAGATGTAATTCGATAATGGTTTGCCAGATTCTCATCTTGTTGTCCTTGGTGGTGGTGATGGTAGTCTAATTACAGATGACATCCAGTTTGATGCCGATGCTTGGTTTCCAAATAGAGATATATGCGCTATTAGGTGAGAAAATACTGGTAGCAATCTGACGTTTGTCGGTGTCACGAAACATATTGGTGTGACTGATGGACCGATTGGTGAAAAGTCTAGGGCAGTTCATGGGGAAGGGCTAGAATCTAGGGATTACAAAGAGATTTGGAATTCTGTGATTTAAGTATTGTTATCATTGCAGCGAGAGTTGAATGATCATATCATTGTGTTATGAGTTTAAGAACTGGTCATACATGCATCCTAGATTGAACACGCTCAGTTCGCAATTCTGAATTACCTGAATTGAATTCCTTAGGTCTAGCGCTTTATCATATTGAACTTACACCCCCCCCCATATGCATTCGTTTATTTACCATTGCATCATTTTACTTTTAACTCTTTTGTTGTTTAGCTTTATTCGAAATTGATCATCTATTGTGTGAAGCCCATAGTACTTGTGGATTCCATCCATAAGTACTACAGTGATCTCTTGATTTGAGAGAGTAGCTCTAAGGGTAAATTTGAGCATATCAAATTTTGGTGCCAATGCCGGGGACTCTAATTCACCATTAGATTTCAGTTAAAAATTAAATCTAAACTTTTATGTTATTTTGTTATTTACGCTTCTTTCTTTTACTTTTTCTTGTGTGTTTCAGGTGCATGCATAAGTACGACACTAGAAGTAAAAAGGATCAACCACTACTTGCAACTTAAGAGATCAGAAAGTTATAGCGAGATAATTGGAAAGAACAAAGGACATCAGAGATTGTTAACTCTATTGTGCTAGTGAGGAATGATGCTTGGGCCTATCATGATTTAGAGGGAAATCTACGCAATGAGCAGGGTCAGAAGCTTGATGCTTAGGGAAACCCTATAGTCAAGATTGTTGAGCACGTCGACTGACACACTACTATTGGTGTCAATCAACACGCTTAAGACAATGCTGGTCCGTAGGACAATAATGGGAATGAAGCTGAAGAGAGAACACTCGCTGAGTACAACAAGTATAATCAGTTCTACACTTATAGGTCTACCATTTGACATCTTGCTTTTCAGAGGAATGATTTCGAGTTGAAATCCCAATACTTTACTCTTGTGGGGCAACATCCTTTACAAGCTCTCTCCATGAACATCTAATGGACCATATTGATAAGTTTGAAGATTTGGCATATATCATTAAAGCCAATGGAATGTCAGAGGACTACCTGTTGTGCAAACTTTTCGCATACTCACTTACACCTGCTTTTCTGGTTGAAGCAATTGAAGCGAGGATCTTTGACGACTTTGAAGGATACTAAGACTGCTTTTCTGAATAACTTCTATGATGATTGTAATTTAAAAGATTTGAGGAACATGATTGCTTAGTTTACTCAAGAGCCTACTGAGACTTTCAAGGCTGCATGGCTGAGGTTCAAGGCATATTAGAGAGATTGGCCACACCATGGTTTTAATGAAGTTCAGATTTTGAGAACTTCCTTCAATGGGATTGATTGGAGATATCAGATTTCTTTGGATGCTTCTAGCAATGGGAACTTCAACACCATGAAACCAAAAACTGCGAGTGAGTTGATTGAAAACTTGTCATCTAGTAATAGTACCAAGGATGCATACTTTGAGAGGAAGAAGCAACTAGCTGGTTTTGATAATGCTCAAATTGCTTAAGTGAAAGCCAAGCTGGATATGGTACACAACCTTTTGGTGAACAAGAAATCGGTTGACTTTGCTCAAGAGGTTGAGAATTTCGAACCAGAAGAAGACTGCATTGAAGAGCATGTTAACTATGTGAATGGTTCTGGATTTAATGTTCAGCGGTTTGGTAACTTTCAAGGTAATTTCAGGAACTACAATGGGAATGCTCAGAGGAACAATTATGGAGGTAATCAAAATACCTCTGGATTTGATACTAAAACCGATACTCAGAACACTCAGCAGAACAACAACAGCTTTACAAAGAACTATGGGAGTTCTTCATATCAGACTCCACCTCCTAAGATTCAAGAGAGTGAGATGAAAACTATGGTGGATCAGATACTAGAAGGACTATAGAAGATTACTGTTGATTTCAATGGTAAGATTGATGCTCTGTACACATATTTGAATGAAAAGTTTGAAGCCTTGAGCACTCATGTCAAAAAGTTGGATACTTAGGTTTCTCAGACTACTGGAGCTGTGAAACGCCCGGATTGAACCTTGCCTGGTAGAACTGACACTAATCCTACATATCAATGCAATGCTATTATGTCTTAGAGTTACATGCTGAAGAGGGAACCATTGAAGATGATCCGTTGAGGATTGAGCAACATTAAAAGTCGAAACTCTCTTTGCTGAACTCGCGTTGATCGACACTAGCCATGTGTGTCACTCGACACCACTAGGAATTCCCCAGAATTTTCCGAGGAACGTAGATGATGACAAACCAAAATCGATCAAGCTCGACACAAAGGAGTCAACACAGTCAGGAAGAATCGATCGACACTCCCTTGGTGTCGGTCGACATGCTCAGAAGATGAAGCCTATCATTGGAGTTCGATTCAGAGACTCTATTTATGATTCAGGGTCAAGTGTTAACTTCGTGTCGAAGGATATTGCAATGAGATTGGGAATATGCGACATCAAGACCTCTCTAGTAGGGATAACATTTGTTGATGCTTCAGTTAAAACTTCGATGGGGTACATCGAGGATTTGCAAGTCCAGATTTGAGACTGTCTACTTTCATGTGATTTTCATATTGTGGAGATGGTTAATGGATAACAAACACCCTTGATCTTAGGAAGACCTTTCTTTACAACTGCAGGAGCAGTTGTGATTTGCCCAACAAAAATATTGCTCTAAATCATGTCCAAGGTTGCTACAAGAGATGATAAGAAGGTTTGTGAAAACCGCAAAGTCAACATGTTTCACACCGAGAACAACAATTTCCTTTTAATTTTCAAGAATCAAAAGATTTTCACCCTAATTCCATATCTACTCTCATTCATTCCGAATTCAAGGTATGTTCTTCAAAACCTCTCTCAAAATTTTCGGAAATCAAGGTTTGAAATTCTAACTTGATAATCCGTATTTGCTCTTTATGCTTGCTAATCTTTGCTTGGTTAAGATGATTTTAGAGGATTATAGTATGAGATTGTGCCATATCAATTTGAATTGATGAAAATTTCATGAAATTTTGTTAATGAAAAATTGATTATTTTAAGGTTGAATCCGAATATTTTAGGAGTTTTAGGTGAATATTTGATGTTGCTAGCATGAATTTAGATATTTGCTAGGGCTGAATGAATGGTGAATTTGATTTTTGACGTATATGGATTGAATTTTTCACGAATTAAGTCGGCGTGACGATTATTTTTGGCATGAACTAATGCTTGGATATTTCTTTTATCTCTTGTTGTTCTTCAGATGTCTTCAAGGAAAAAGCACACTCGTAGACAATTCGTACCATCTCAGACACCGAGACGACATCCAATGTTCTCGTCGCCGAACTTAGGGCCGAATTTCTGGCTAATGCACACATCTGTTTCCCATGGCCTATGCTTGAGAGTGCGAAGATCAGGATGAGACGTCATTGGGATAGTGATCCGAAGACAAAGACGAGCTGTCCCGAGTGTTTGCTTTGGCCGATTTCAGAGGATTGGGAGGAGTACGACACGCTATTCTATAATGCGTGGCAGAAAATTGAGATGCGACCTACATGGTTGGAGGATGCCTGCACCATGAGTACCCTTAAGATTGATGATGATGTTAACCGAATTGTAGGGAGGATCGGCCTTGGCACTATGGCCTACACTCATTACACGCGTTATCCGGACATGACGAGGCAGTTCTTGGCTACTTGTCAGGTTTATTATCACAATGAGATTGCCAGGTAGCACAAGAAGGAGTTCTCACTTTCATGGTTAAGGGAGTGCGATGCTGGATCACCATTCCGGACTTGTGTGACTTGTATTGAGTAGTTCTAGAGGTAAATTTGAACATATCAATAATACTATGATTTAAAACTTAAAAATTATCAGACATTTTAAATCATTTGTAAGTAAATATGATAATAATAATAATAATAAAAATGTCACTATATTTTTATTCCATTTTAAATGGATGTGATGTGACAGATAATACTATGAATTCAAACTTAAAAATTATCAGAAATTTTAAATCATTTGTAAGTAAATACGATAATAAAACAAAATTTTCATAATATTTTTATTCCATTTTAAATGGATGTGATGTGACAGATAATACTATGATTTAAAACTTAAAAATTATCAGAAATTTTAAATCATTTGTAAGTAAATATGATAATATTATAAAAAATACATAATATATTTTCATAATATTTAATCCATTGTATATAGATAGGACAATATAATGACACAACATTAAAAACTTCTAAAAATTTTATAGAATTAATTTGGAAGACGAGTAATTTTGTTTTTAAGTTATTAGTTATCTTAGTAAAAACTATTTGTTTACGGTCAGTTTGCGCCCATGATTAGGCAGCATACTGAATCGGTTTAGTTAAACAGTTGTTACCGAAAGCTAACTCTAGTAACTCTTGGAAAACCCCATTCCTGTTTCTTTAAAAAAGACACTTATGTTTGTTTATTAAAGCAATAAAAAACAGAGACCCAAAAAATGGGAAAATTAACTTTTATAAGACTCTGTTTTAGCTTTAATTAAGATAGGATTTGATCTCTGTTTGTTTGTTGGTTCATAAAACTTGTGATGGTTTTATTTTACTTGATTGTACTACAAATGTTGTTAGTTGTAATATTGATAATTATTTTTCATATGTCACAAGTTCTACTAATGATGAAATCGACATATGTGGTAGATCAAATCGAGAAGAACTTGTTTATAGAAGAAAATAAATGCAAATTCGTAATATATAAAAAGATATGTTGATTACAAAATCTAAAAATGAAGAACACAAGGGGAAAGAATTTAGAGGCAGAGATTAGGTTAAAGACAGATCCCTTATTAATAGTCTCACAAGGGTATTTATACAAAGGCCAAAAAGCCCTAAAAACGCAAAATGACAAAACAAATAATCAGGAGAAGGAAGGGAAATGAGCTCGAGTGGCCTAAGTCGAGTGCACTACGGTCCAAAAGTATAAATCATTCGCTCGACTTCATTGGCTCGACTTCATTGGCTCGAGTCTTCAGGTTGTGGTTGTCTCCTTCTCCAAGGCAGCTTCAGCTCGAGTCCTCAGGTCGAGTCCATGCATCGAGTCAGGTACAAGCATCCCAGTAAGATCTCTAGAGCTCTAAAAGTACCTTATATCAACTCCAATTATCACAATGTATGCAATGCTTATGCACAAACTCCTAAGTACTCTAAGATAATGAATATGATAGAAAATAATATGAACAAGGGATGAAACTGTACTACAATGATGAGAAACAAGTGCTAAAAACGCATAAAATACAAAGACATCAGGCTCTGCGACATACCCTCACTCTCGAATCATTGGTAAGCCTTAAACACTTCAACTCTACCTGTGGAGAAAATCCAGAGATATTTATGTTTATGGAAAGCTATAAGAGTCAAGATTCATCTCGTTCAAGAATCAAAGAATTCCATTCAGCCGTTTAGAAGATACAACACGAAGAGTGAAGACATGTCAAACCTCGATCACAAGGAGTGTGACAAAGGCCGTGCCTCCTGATGACTCTGGCCATAGGGCCCATGACCGGGGCCAGCCCTCCTACCAACCTCGGTCAGAAGCCCCGTGACCGAGATCTGAAACCTACCTCCTTACTTAACCAAAACGACGAGTTTTGCTTCGAAAACCCTAAACGACTTTTTAGACCTCAAGGCCTATAAATACTTAACCCTTATCATTCGTGTTTTGTGTGCTTCTTCGCCTTGAAAACAGCAGCCCTAACATGTCTCAACAGAGCCTCTTTGTCACCTCCAAACCATAGAAGTCTCCCTTTGAAGTTTCATCCTTGTTGTTCATTGTTTCTCATCTTTTCTTACTTTTATTTGCTTTTGGCGAGACAAGTTATTTTCTGTGACATCTAGAGAAGTTTTCTTTGAACCCCCTTTTGATTACTTGATTAGTTTATGATGATGTTCTTTATGATATCTACTGAGTTTGTTTGCATCATGAGCGAGTAGTTCTCTTTGTTTGGTTTTATGGGGTAATATCAATGGGGATTAATGGTTCAATTCATATAGGTTATTAGATCTGATTTTCTTCTATATGTTTGAGTTTTCTTGGG
Source organism: Cardamine occulta (assembly GCA_028015245.1). Lineage (NCBI taxonomy): Eukaryota > Viridiplantae > Streptophyta > Magnoliopsida > Brassicales > Brassicaceae > Cardamine > Cardamine occulta. The sequence continues at coordinate 6,247,987 of CM051383.1, read as the reverse complement.
ACATAATTTACTTAATGCATGTTGCTGGAATTGATCACCAAGCACTGAGCTAAGAGAATAGGAGCGCTACATGCGTAAACATACTTCTCGGAACTAGTGTTACCGAAGCTTCGTGTGATAACCTGTGTGAGTTAAGTTATGAGACTTTGTGAACTTATCGAACTTGTTTATCTTGCTGGTTGATACTTGTTGTTGCCTGCATAAGTTGGAGTAACATGATGGAGAGACTTTAGACATTCATTCTATGAACTATAGCTTGTTTATTTATTCGTGTTCGTAGTTGAGAACCTATGACTGAAAACATTTGCATATGATCTTTCACTTGAATTGTTGAGAACCATGGAAACCCTGAGATAATCCCTAAATGCCCAACGCCTTAAACTCATACTTTACAATCGAATTATTTATTGGGTTTCATTATTTCATTGCATTAATCATTCGAAAACCCAAAACAAACCCCATTCATATTTTGTCTTTGTTTGACTTCTTTGTTTGAATTCAATTCGTGTAGCTGTTACTCTCTGTGGGATCATATCTTAAGTACTACAATTGATTTGTTGTGCACTTGCAGTTTCATCATTGTGTTGTTCTAAAGGAAAACTTCACGACACAATCTCATTCAGGTTGGCTTTCAAATGAATGAATGATAGGCTATGTAGGAATGTAGCCACACCGCACGATTCTCAAATCTACAAGTTTTTCAGCTTTTGTCTCTCTCATGGGCTCATCCAATCCTGTAGGTGGACTTGTTCCGGATCAGCTATACTCTAGTAAGGGGTTGAGCTTCTTGGAAAGTGTAGTTGCATCTGAATACTCGGACGGGTTTGAGACTAGATATGGCTACTTGTTGAACCATAGGCTCAAGACAATGAGAATTAGGGTTTCAAGAGATGCATTTGGAGTAAATAGGTGTTTTATTGATATCGTGATGAACAAGTAACAAGAGAAATTAGAGTTTTTGAGCAAAGAAGACAAAAGCTATGTGAAATCTAGAACTTAGGTCTTCTTAGCAATTTTTGGATGGATCTCAATGTCTCGAGACCTCTTCTTTTATAGTGAATCTACGAGGGTTTAAGTCGGTTTTGGTCCTTAATCGGGCTTTTTCCTTATCTCTTTGTTCTTTTCTTTTCTGATTAGGATTTCCTATTCTCTCAGGTTGGCTCTTATTCGAGTAGGTCGGTAAGACTTTCTTGACAGGCCAAAGTTGATCTGGGCTTTAGATGCATGGATCTTGATTCGGGTCGGGTTTATGGTAGGGTGCTAAACCCATTAGCAACACTCACATTCTGGTGGAGGTTAATTTCCACAAGGCTTTACCAGATATAATTAAACTTTGTATGTCTTTGAGTGCTACTTGCTTCATCCGAGTGTCTTATCCATCGTGGCCACAGTTGCAATATGTGGGCTCATACTTCTACTAAATATATATTGATGAGAAAGGATTCTTCCCAAAGTTTTGAGACAAATTTAGAGAATGTTGCAGTGCTAATAAAACCATTGTGGAGGCAGTGCAGGTAATTCCAGCAGGTTGAACCTTCTCTCGGACTGGAAATAATGGAAATTGTAACTATCATTGTCTGACGATTACAGAGTCAGATCAGTGTTCTTGATCTGTTTCTCCTTCTAGTTTCCAGGTTTTAGCAGAGGACCTCAAAAAGAGCGAGTTTGGTGAGTATATTGATCATGATAACCATTCAGATGAGGAGATACACACCAAACTGAACCAAATTTTCAGTCAAGATGGATGGAGTATTGATCATGAAAAACAAATCCCACCTCTAAATCTTTAAAATCTACAGCTCGATCCACTCGGTGCGGACCTCTTTTCTCTCGGGGGAAGGCTAATTCCCCTAGAAAACACTGACGTCACGCTCCTGGCAAACAACGGCGTCCTCCCTCCAGACAACAACGGAGTGACTCCTCCAGGAGTTATTCCACCACAGAGCAACAGAGTCGCACCAACTAGCAAACGCTGAAATCACTCAGCCCCAGCTCGCATAGCAAGCCGACATGTCGCTCCTAATCCACTTGCTCCTTGACAGGTCAGAAGTGACGACATTGCACAAGCAGCATACAACACCATAGTTCACAGAGCGGGTGTTAAGAGCAGACCTGATCAGCATTATCAAACTGAAGATATCGAATTACGATGGAGAAACCCCTGGAATGACAGGTCCTATCCCTCATATCACTGCCTTTACCATCGCCACCATTCGAGCTCGGATTCCCATAGAAGACAGAGATGTAGTCCTTTGCCAATTTTTTATCGAGAAGCTAAGTGACGCTGCCCTCCAGTGGTTCTCAAAGCTAAAGCCTCGCACTATTGACTCTTTCAACGACCTTACTCAAGCATTCATGAAACAGTACTCCATACTAGTACCACATGAAGAATCACCCGCCGACCTGTGGAATGTCAAGCAAGGACCTAACAAAAGCCTTCACTTCTTCATCGCCCTATTCAAGAAAATTTCCACTCGCGTAACAATAGATGATGCAACCTCGATCGAAGCTCTACGCAAAGGTCTATGGTGCGAAGGTCGTTTTTGAGAAACTCTAAGTTTAAACAAGCCGACCTCTCTAGAGGATGCATTACACCGAGCTACGGTGTACAACAACATTGAAAAGAAGCATAACTCACTAAAGAAGCAACATTGCCATCGTACTCCGTCAACCTCGTCAAAAGAAAAAAGTCGACATGATGAGCATCGATGCAACGGGTAATCCGTTTCCTACTGTTATTTTAACAGGATGTCGGGACACTCAACTTTCAACTGTCAAGAGCTCCAAGAAAAATTGTTCAAAAATTACAGCAGGGGCGAGATTCTATATATAACCTATGAACCTTATGATGAAAGAAGCGGATCCCGATCTCTAGAAAGTCTTCGACAATACAAAGGAACAAAACAATAAGCATGAATGCTACTAGACCGACTACAATCTTATTAAGACATCAGGACTTGAACTACGTCCGACTTGATCCCACTTCAATGGGTACATAGACAGCCCGACCTAGGCTCCAGTCTCACCAAAAACAAAAAGAAGAGAGAATGCTCGCCATCCAAGCTACAAAAGCCTAGCATCTAGCCTTGCATATATCTAAGACGAGCATCTAGCCTCCCATATCTCTAAACCGAGCATCGAGCCTTTCATATCTCTAAGCTGAGCATCGAGACGAGCATATCTATAAACCAAGTCAAAGTAAGCATCGCGTATAAATAAGCTGAGCAACATAAAACTAGTTTCCGCTATATTTTCAGTGTAAATTAAGTGTTAATCCTCGTCATTGATACACATAGAACTTAGTTTTCTATGTAAACCGAGTATTAAGCCTCGTCTTCCATGTAAACCGAGCTAAGCCTTGTCTTTAATATTAACACGAGCTAAGACTTGTCATCAATATAACCCGAGCCAAGCCTCACCTTTGATATAAACCAACTTAGTTTCGTCTTATGTGTAATCCGAGCTTAGACCTCAGCTCTATGTAAACCGAGGCCAGTCTCGTATTGTATGTAAGTCGAATTCAAAGCCTTGCATTACTTTTAAGGGATAATCATCTTCCTGGCTAGTTATTCGATCCTTTTATAAGCCGAGGGCAGACCTCGCACACCAAGATGCCCGAGACAAATAAGTTGTCATTCCGCACAATCAGGGCCTGACTTTACGTATATTAATGGGGAGGTATAAGTCAAGGTCGCAACTTGCATTTGTAACCTAAAAGCCGAGCCAAGTCTCGCACTTTTCGCTCCAAGTCACTTGAGACAAATAAGTCAATCACATCTTGCACAATCAACTGGACATAAAAAAAGGGTGGCAAGTATAAGCCTAGCTTCAACCCGCAAAAGCCGAATCATCTCGCCAATAGCAGAGCTTAAGTGCTCACTACAAAAACACAAGCGTAAGTTTATCTAAGGTAAGTCGGGAGACGTCTTGCCCAAGGATAAAACTCTACCATTTTTCGATAAGAACATCCTCTCAGTGTAAGCCGACCTCTTCGCATCATAAGCCAATTTACTCCTTGCGTGTAAGCTGACCTCATCGCATCATAAGCCAATCTCATCCTTGCAGTATAAGCCAATTTCGTCGCATCATAAGCCAACATTCGTTACGCCGAGTAAACCGAACCTTAGCTTGCACCGTAAGACAATCTCTCGCCTGGGGAGTAAACTGAGCATCATCTCTTATCAGTTATCATAGGCCGATCTACAGAAGCAGGCATTGTAAGCTGACCTTAAAAGTCGCACTATAAGCCAAAAATAAGGCGCACAAAAACAGGCTGACCTATATCTTACGGAGTAAGCCGATTAAAGAAAATCGCATTATAAGCCGACCTATCCCCACAGAGCAAGTCGGATTAAAATCTTTGCAGAATAAATCGAGTTCTAACTCGAATCATAAGCCAATTACAACAGATAAAGCATTATAAGCCAACCTTGAAAGTCACAGTGTATGCCATGAAAAAGTTTACACATCTTGATTCACATCAGGTAATCTATTTACTTCTTCAAAACTTCAACACTCATTCTGATGAACTTGGGGGGGGACTAATTATTGGTACCGGGTTTAGCATCCTACCATAAACCCGACTCGAATAAAGATCCATTCATCTAAAGCCCAAATCAACTTTGACCCGTCAAGAAAGTCTTACCAACCTACTCGAATAAGAGCCGACTGATATGCGTGGTGTTGTGTGCTGGTGTTTGTCAATTTCAAGTTTTCCTCAAACACATCTAATAAGCTACAAGTGCACAGCGAATCAATTGTAGCACTTTAGGTATCCAATTCCACAGAGAGAGAAGTTGTTTTGCAAGTCTATAGAAACAAGTAAGGCTAGAACCAAAATATGAAAAGAGGGGTTTATTGTGACACGATTGCAAGTAAATAAAATAGCAAGTAAAACGGGATGTAAATCAATAGAAAGCAGGCGTTGGACATTCAAGAGGTCTCAGGGGTTCGATGATCAATTAATTCAAGATAAGTTCATGTGAATGAATGTCTACTCCTAAATCTCAGAGTATGAAACATGAAAGTTCGATTAACCTATTATCATAGAGAAATCCGGCTGAGATCAATATATCCTGGTACTCAACTTATGCAAAAAACAACACATATATCAAAGCATTAAAATGAAGTTCATTTATTGTCCATAAAACTCCATAACTAAGTGGTATGTGCTTGTTATGACGCGATACTCATCCAACCTAGGTTCAAGCAAACTAAGAAAGTGGATAACGAAACCTAGATGCCTAAGATCAGTTACTAGATCATGACGCTAGCTACATGCATTAAGAGAAAGTTCAGAACGAAAGATAGTGCAAACCATGATGCATGAACAAGAAACTCGCCACTTAAAACAATATAGATCATCTCCCCTCCCCCCCCCTCTTTGATTAACCCTTTAAACCCAACAAGTTAATTACTCAATCATGCTTAAAGGAATCATTAAAGCAAGGTTAAAGTAATTCATAGATTTCATAGATAAAAAAAAGAGGTTCAAAGATTATAAAGTATTAAGAGAAAAAAGGTGGTGAACTTTGATGGCTTCCACGAGCAAGAGGGACTTGGTGCGGTTCCTCTGGTCATCTCTGAGGGTTTCTGAAGATCTCGTGATGGCTCTCAAGGCACTGCTGAAGCACAATTGAAGTACCCTTCAAAGCACATGAAGCCCTAGTGCATAAGGTTAAGTATTTATAGGCTTGAGGACCAAAAAGTCAGTTCTAGAGTTTTGGAGGCCAAACACGGTGTTTTGGGAAGTGTGGAAGGAATGTGAGTTGGCCTTGGTCACGGGTCTTGTGACCGAGGTGGTGGAGAAGGCTGGCCTCGGTCACGGGCCTTGTGACTGAGGTTGATATGGCTTCACTCTTCGGGTCATATCGTTCAAAGTGCTGAATGGATTGCTTTGATTCTTGTCACAGCTAATCTTGACTCTTCTAGCTTTCCAGGGATATAAAGAATGTCAAACTTCAGGTTTTTGAAACTGTCTTAAAACCAGTTTTGCTCATTTTTGGTCTATTTTTCCTTAAAACCTACAAAACTTCTTTTACACTAGAAATATTCGATAATAGCCTGTTTAGCCTTGAAATCACACCATACTCTTCATAAAACCATATGAAAACAATAGTAAAAACTGGAAAAAAAAAACATGTTATCAACTCCCCCGGACTTAGACTTTGCTTGTACTCAAGCAAACAAGAGAGTAAAGTCATGGAAAAGAGATTCTAGAAATCACGGAAACTCACTTATCTCTTTGGAGTCTCGTCTTCGCACTCCTCCTCGCTGTGGCGTTAGAACTTACTTTAGTACTTGCACATAGGAGGCATCAAAATGCTTACTCTGAGTCCACGATCCAAAGGACTTTCACTCTCCCCATTGTCATCTCTTTACATTGATTAAATAAAAATAAAAAAAATGGTGTTCTTACCAAAGGGAGATTAATCCAAGGATATCGACTTTCTTCTTAACAAAGACTTTTTTGTATACTTGACTCTCCCTCTTCTCACTTCCAAATCAGCCATCTTTTCCTTACTTTTCTAGGGTTCATTGTATTTTTTTTTCCGGCAGCTTGCTCGTTTTACAAGTCTCCATGAGGTCACGAAAGATGCACGGGTCTACACACAAAATCCCTCGATTCTCTTTGACGGTGTCTAATTTTTTTTTATTCTTTGGGACAAGTCTCCATGAGGTCACGAAATATGCAAAGGTTTACGCTCAAAATCTCTCGATTCACTTTGACTATGTAATTTCCCTTGGCAACAACTTTTCACGAGGCTCCGAAAGATGCACAGGTTTACGTGCAAAATCCCTCGGTCACTTCCACTTGCCACTTTTGCTTTGCTTTATTTGCGTTTTTGCTTGGTTGAGTTACGAAGGGAAAGGAGAGGATAAGCGTACAGGTGAAGAAGTGCAATGTCTTATACAGCTTTAAATAGGTCTTGTCCAACGAATACCAAACCCCCTGGACAAGAAATTAAAAGTCAGGTTCAGTTTCGATAAGATTTAGAGACAATGTTGGTTTTACCTATTTCCAATATCAAGGGACTTTCAAGAATGTTGAGTCAGCCCATAGTCTTTCCGAACTTCGGTTCTCCGACCAAGCATTGAATCATAAGAGTGTTAATCCAATTCAGATAATCCATCAAAACAAGATCATAATTCCCTAACTATTTTGACTCAATAAAACGAAATGAAAAATTTCGACTCGGAAAAATTATTGATGTAAAAAGTGGAAAAAGGTGTCAAGTCAACAAAATAGAAAGTAGCATTAGTAAAGGATGAAACATCCTTCCCCCAAGACTTAAATCACACCGTCCTCGGAGGGAAAATAGGAAAGAGATGAGGATGAAAAATCATAAAGAAAGAGTTGATTTTAAAAACAATGTCACCTCGAATTTGATTGTTGATGACTAACCGCTTTTTCTTTCTTTTTTTGCTTGGCATCAAACAAACTTGGTTTTAGTCCATTGAACTCTTGATGATAAATCTCTAATTACATCATTCCTGAGACAAAAACCTAAAAATCATCAATAATCTTGGTAAATAAAGGAAACAAAAAAAACTAAGGATAGAATGGTGGTGGTGGTCGATGGTGAGATGGTGGTGGTGATGTCTCGTTGATGTCGTACCGGCCATGGCTGAGATCTGTTCCATGGTAACTTAAGATTCTTGATGAAATCGTGGTTCCGGAAGTGTCACGGATTAGTCGCAGAACGGTCCATGGAATGGTGGTGGGTAATCGGTGGAAAGGTGATGGAATGATGGTGGGTGATTGGTGGAATGGTGATGGAATGATGGTGGGTGATCGGTGGAATGGATCAGGATACAGGATGTGGAACGTGGGACACGGATCGATGGGTCCCATAATGGCTGGTGGTTCATGATCGTGGGTCAGCTGCAGTACGGTTCGTAGAACGGTGGTGATCTTAAAGATCGTAAATCTTGCGATCAAAGCTTCCTTTTTCAAAAATTTCTTCGATCAAAACTCTCAAAATATCCAACTTCATGGTGAATATTCGATCATAGGCCATTTAATCAGACGAGTTTGATTTGTGTCATCTTCTTACGAAATCTGCAGTCGTGGAATGGTTGTGGAGTAGTCGCAATGCTCAAAAGCTGTGAATCTTCCAATCTAGACTGTATCTTATCAAAATTTCTCCGATCATTACTCCCAAAATATCCAAATTAACAGATGTGGTTGTGGCTTCGAAAGTTGCAAATCTTGTGATTCCAAATCTTCTTTCTCAAAATATTCTCGATCATTACTCCTGAAATACTCCATTAGATGGCAGATTTTCAATCATAGATCATTTGATCAGGTGGATCCGATTTTCTTCAACCAAACATGAATGACTCGGTTGCGGCTTAGTATGGTCGAGCTTGGCCTTGACTAGCTCTGGGGTCATGGATGATGTTGGGAAAGTATGTGTGGCTCCATTAAGTTGTGTAGTTTGCTCTGTAACGCTCCATAATATCAAAGATTCTTCACATCAAAAACAATTTTCGAAAATTCTTCAAACCCTCGGTCATTGGCTTCGTGACCGCGGTTGGGTCTTCTGTGCACCACAGTCACGACTCCTGTGACTGGGATTTAGCCCTATGGTGTCATACTTCGTGTTGGAGATAAAACTTCCTTGGTGGGGACTTTCAGCATCGATCACAATGATATGATTTCAATATGTTTCCTTTTGCATACATCATTCAATTGGGTTTTGACCGGTCTTGTGAATCTTGCCCAGAAAAGCTCGGTCACTAGCCTCGTGACTGGGGCTGGCTCTTCTTGGGACCTCGTTCACTGGCCCTAGTGATCTAGGTCGTCTCTAACTCAGCTTCTTATTTTTCGTGTTTTCTGTTTTCTTCTTTTCTATTTTTTTTTCTGTTTTTATGAAAAACCTGAAACCAAATGAGCAAATATCAAAAGCAAAAAGAAATTAAAACTAAGAATTGAAAATAAAACTTACAAGTGGGTTGCCTCCCACTAAGCGGACTTGTTTAACGTCGTTGGCTCGATGGTTGGTTTCCTCCTTATGCGAAGTGAGGTGAATCCTTTGTCCTTAGACAAAGTTTTTTGGTTTTCTATAGCTCATGTGGCTTCTTTGATGGATCATTGTCCCTTCTCCTTGAACGTTGAGATACTAGAACAAAAGGTACAGCTTCGTAGAAGACTTCTCGATCAATGTTGGCAAACGATATCCTTCTATTCAGCCAATCAATGATAGCTCTGATTGTCACAAGAAAGGACCCTCCTAAGATGAGTTGTGAAGGTCTCCCTTTCTCGATATTGATTATATGAAAGTCCGTTGGAACAATGCAGTTCTCAGTTCTCACATGAATGTCCAAAATCATATCTTCGGGAGTAGTAGATGATGAGTTCACAAGTCCTATGCGAATCCCTGAAGGTTGTAGAGTGCTTAAGCCAATCTTCTCGGCAGCTCTTATTGACATACGGTTGATGCACGAACCAGAATCACAAAATGCATCCTTGAATTCAACTCCTCTTATAGAACAAGATAAGAAATCTTCTGGGGCTGTCCACTTTGTGTAAAGTTCTGAATGGCCTTGGATAGTGTAAGGTTTTCTCATAAAGCTCTCTCATCTCTGTCCTTTTCTCAGAACTCTCGAGAAAGAAACGGTCCATGTGATAAACGGAACAAGCTTTTGCAAAAGATTTACCTTGTGGTAGCTTTCCAACAGCTCGGTTGAAGTCTCCGAGTTCTCTTATGCTTATGATATGGGGGTACCATCAGTTGTTTATAAGGCTGAGACCATGTGGGTTATGGTGGAGTCTTGTTCTTCTAAGATTCTCATCTTCTTCTTGAAGAATCTCACCTTCTTCGAGTTTTCGCAAAGGTTGTGCTTCTTTCTGAGTTATAATCGTGTTACATGGGACATGAGCCAAGGATTCAGTGCTCTCATCACATTCAACTTCTTCTTGTAGCCTAGACGTGTTCTCCAAGGCTAGCTCTCCATCTTCACTCTTCCATTCAATCCTGGTTATTCGGCTAGCTAGTCCCTATATGCTTCCTTCAATAATATCAATCCTCTCATGAACTTGTCTTGTACTTACCTCTTGTTAATGTAAACACTGATTCAGTAAACCCTCAAGTCTCTCCTCTAGACTCTTTTGTTGTGCATAATAATTGGCATGATCTTGGAAAAGTTAGTGTGGAAGGCGCTAGAAAGATGGTTTTACAGAAACTGATTTTGAAAGTCCCCGGGTTTCCTTAGGTAAGTATGTGGAAAATGACTTTAGTGATGGCGTGGGGCAGGTCTCAAATCTTCATAGACGTGGTAAGGTGCTGGAGGTGGTCTGAAGTTATTTTGGTGGATAGCTTCTCCTTGGTTCCAAAATTGGTGAAAACTGTGGTTTTCGGGATTTTCTTCATAAGAGATACGAGTGGTCATGCAACAATAGACCTCCCCTAGGTCTTCTTCTTCCTCATCTTTTCCAGTAGATATATCATTAAACTCAGTATCTTCTCTTGTCAAATCTCCAAATTGGCTTTCAATGGCTTGTTCTTCAAAGTAAGCTTCTTCTTCATCGGTTTGATAGTCTTTCTGTTGCGTCTCCTCCAATGGCTTGGTTGTGGCAATGAGCTTCTCTTCTAGAACTCTTTCCTCTTCTTCTTGATAATAAGCTAAGTAAGCTTGATCATTCTCCACTTGGCATAGTCATTGGGGATTTTGAATCCTTGTTGCAAAGCTTCAATTTTCCATTCTAGATGGTCTTCCATTGAGTCTATGTTGCGGCTCATGCAATAGAATTTTGATCCATGCTCGTTGATCTTTCTTCCTTGATAGTACAGCTGGTCTTGGACCTCCTTAACTTGGTCTTGCACACGTCGGATGTGGCAAGTTAGAGTAGAAAGTTTTGAATCAAAATCTGTCTCTCATCTTTGAGAACTTAGCTCATAGTTCTTCATGGCACTTCTGCTGCTCTTTGGCAAGTTGTTGCATAGCTTTCATCATCCTATCTTAGTAAGCATCAGAGTGTGGTGCTTGATAGTCTTCATAGGTATCAATCCTCATAACTTCCCTTGAGTCAAAGTATTGATCCACAGCAAAACAGAATCTGTCCGAGTGCGGCGTGACTAAATGAGTGGGTCCATTGCGTTGAGTTTGTCTCATTGGTTGATCTCCAAAGGATCGAGATAGTGATGGACATCCAGAGTGTCTCATCAAAGGTGTACCACGAGATAGCCGAGAGTGGCTGTGTTGAGCTCCATAGCTTGAGCTAATCGATGGTTCGGAAAGATCTCTGTCAATGGTGTTCAAATGGTGCACCATGAGTTGTGCAAGAGTAAGGTTCTAAAACTCCTCAGGTAGAGCATTGAGGTTCATCCTCAAGGTCTCCTGAAACACTAAAACCTAAAAAGAAAAATCAAAATCAAAGTGTCCTATACGTTACTCTAGTTCTTAGACTTGTTAACAAACCTTCTCTCCCTAGCAACATCGCCAAAAACTTGATGTGCGTAGTGTTGTGTACTGGTGTTTGTCAAAGTCAAGTTTTCCTCAAACACAACTAATAAGCTGCAAGTGCACATCGAATCAATTGTAGCACTTAAGGTATCGAATCCCACAAGAGCGAAGTTGTTTTGCAAGTCTAGAAGAACAAGTAAGGCTAGAACCAAAATATGAAAAAGGGGTTTTGTTGTGTCACTGTTTCAAGTAAACAAAATAGCAAGTAAAATGAGATGTAAATCAATAGAAAGCATGCGTTGGGCATTCAAGGGGTCTCAAGGGTTCGATCATCAATTAATTCAAGATAAGTTCATGTGAATGCATGTTTACTCCTAAATCTCGGACTATGAAACACGAAAGTTCGATTAACCTATTATCATTGAGAAAACTGGCTGAGATCAATATGTCCTGGTACTCAACTTACGCAGGCAACAACATATATATCAAAGCATTAAAATCAAGTTCAATTATTATTCATAAAACTCCATAACTAAGTGGTATGTGCTTGTTATGACGCGATACTCATCTGACCTAGGTTCAAGCAAACTAAGCAAGTGGATAACGAAGTCTAGATGCCTAAGATCAGTTACTAGTTCATGACGCTAGCTACATGCATTAAGGGAAAGATCAGAAGGAACGATAATGCAAACGATGATGCATGAACAAGAAACTCGCCACTTAAACAATATAGATCATCTCCCCCCCCCCCCCCTTTGATTAACCCTTTAAACCTAACAAGTAAATTACTCAGTCATGCTTAAAAGAATCATCAAATCCAGGTTAAAGTAATTCATAGATTTCATACATAAAAGAATAAGGTTCAGAGATTACAAAGTATTAAGAGAAAGTAGTGGTGAACTTCAATGGCTAGAGACTTGGTGCGGCTCCTCTGGTCATCTCCTATGGTTTCTGAAGATCTCGTGATGGCTCTAAAGGTATGGCTGAAGCACAGTTGAATTATCCTTCGAAGCACACGAAATCCTAGTGCATAAGGTTAAGTATTTATAGGCTTGAGGCCCAGGAAGTCGGTTTTAGGGTGTTGGAGGCTAAACTCGGAGTTTTGGTAACTCGGGAAGGCATGTGAGTCAGCCTCGGTCACAGGCCTTGTGACCGAGGTGGTGGAGAAGGCTGGCCTCGGTCACGGGCCTTGTGATCGAGGTTGACAGGGCTTTACTCTTCGGGGTCATATATTCTAAACGGCTGAATAGATTGCTTTTATTCTTGTCTCAGGTGAATGTTGACTCTTCTAGCTTTCCAGGGATATAAATATCTCTAAATTTGCTCCACAGGAAAGTCTTCAACGAATGTCAAACTTCTGGTGCTCTGAAACTGCCTTAAATGGGTTTTGCTCTTTTTTGGTCTATTTTTTCTTAAAACCTACAAAACTTCTTTGACACTAGAAATATTCGATAATGGTCTATTTAACCTTGAAATCACACCATACTCTTCATAAAACCATATGAAAACAATAGTAGAAAGGGGTAAAAATACGATGTTATCACCAACTTTAGAGAAAAGGAAATCCTAATCGGAAAAGGAAATAACAAAGAGATAAGGAAAAGCCGGATCAACACCCAAAACCGACTTAACCGTCATAGACTCACTATAAAAGAAGAGGTTCCGAGACATTGAGATCCATCCAAAAATCGCTAAGAAAATGTAAGTTCTAAACTTTTACATAGCTTTTGTCTTCTTTTCTCAAAAACTCTAATCTCTCTTGTTACTTGTTCATCACGATATTAATAAAACACCTAGTTACTCTAAATTCATCTCTTGTAATCCTAATTCTCCTTATCTTGAGCCTACGGTTCAACAGTAACCGAAGCCATTTCACCCAAAAGAAATTTGTTGGTAGGATTCGCCATATAAATTTTAAGCCGCTAACCGTGTTTACTTCTCTAAATGTGATTAACTTTATTTATGAAAGCACTGTACAGCTAAGTAATCGAAACAAAAGTGTCATTTGTTACCTAGAAAGAAGTTTAATCAAATTTGTATGAAAAAGTTTGTTTTCTTAAAGAAGTTCAGAACCAGAAGATGGTTCGGTAAAGTGTACAGACAACTTAAGTTTACTTTTACTTTTTTTTGTTTGATATTTTTAGTTGCTTTTCTAAAAAACCAGCGAAAAGAAGAGATGGGAAAAAGCCTTGCGGTGGTTTTGTATAATTGGAAAGTATTTGCGCGTTTGGTTTTTTTGCATTTCAAGGCGCCGCGAAATTTCTTGCTTATGATATTTTAGCTTTAAAAGATTCTCTTTCACTTATGGCCACAATTTGATCCTCTCTCTAGATTTCTAGATATCTTAGATTCTAGATATTATACATTGTCTTGTGGTTTATGAAATGTTAAGTTTGATTCTAAATTCAAATCTCCTATTACCATCTGTGCACTGATATTTTACCAAAATAAATGTTAAATGTAATTTTAATGGCTTTTTTCAACAATTATAAATTTAACTAAATCAGTTCAAAAATCCAAACCGGTGGTAAAGAGTTTACATAAATAATAAAATCTGGGTAAAGTCTAACACTACATGCTAATTTATCCGTTTTGAATTTAAATTACGAAAAATTAATAAAAATTAAAAAAAATAAGTTCTTTATCTTCACGAGATTTTCTAGGAGTGTTGAGATAGCAGACAAACATGTCGATGTAGACACTATCTTTATCAATTCGGAGCAATCTGTTAAAAAAACTACTTCTATTTTTCTGTTGTGCAATCATATTAGATATGATCCAGATTAGAGCTTCTAATTCGGTGTGCAATAGAAAGAGGAACTTCCGAACGTTTTATGCTCCCACAATTGTGCTGTCCACGTCATTTTGAAAGCAGAACCAACCTAATTTAGAGAAATTATCTGTCTATTTCCACGAACCATCCACATGACACCGAAATCCTTTTAAAACATAAATCTAAGAATAGGGTGTAACACCGGTATCTTGAGACATGTGATCTTGGATGTCATATCATTTGCCACATCAGCATATTCTATCTAACCACAATGAGTCATCTGCCAATCACTAAATTGATAAGAACATTTAATTTTTTTTTTACATATTTTATTTGTTAATTTTTCCATTAACTAAGTTTAAAATATAAATATTAGTAAAAAATATACCAAACAAAATTAAACCGAAAGTCATCAATGTTAACCTGGGCGGAGCTACACATGGTAAGAGGTGTGTTGCAACACCCATGGATTTTTATTGATGTCTTATTCTAATTTAAAATTAACACCCGTGATAATAATTTATTGACCTTCATAAAATATTTAACTTTAGATTTATAAGCAAATAAATATGTCTAATGTCATTGAAGTAGCCCAATTCAGTTTAAAAATGAAAATAAGACCATGAAATTGAAGTAAACCGATGACAAAGAAAAATAGTTTTTTTTTAATTAAATCTAAATATAAATTTCAACACAAAACTAATTAACCACCACTTGTATAGTTGTTGTATGAGTGTATTAACTTTCCTTCTTTTTGATGCTGTTCACCTTCTTCATTTTTTTTTTGTTTCAATAGCAACTCTAATCTCTACTCTTTATGTAAAATGTTTATCTTTTTTAGATTGTTACATTAATTAACTTTTACACAAGGATCTTTACTAATCAATCTCAATTTAAATAAATTGGAAAAATTATTCTCCTTGTAACAAAAAAGATATCACAAAGCAGTTCTTAGACATAAATATATAACTTTGCGTATTGGTGATATTGTGATTTTACTGATTGTTTAGTTTATTTTATTGAATAACACGTACTTGACATTTTGATAAATCAAAAAATGATAAAAATTATTATTCAGAACATGAGTGAGCATATGACACATCTTTACAGTGATTATTTGTGATAGATATTTTTCTTTTCCAGTATTAAAAAATATATTATGCACTCGTAACTAAATATTATGACTCTTCCATTGATTTTAACCCAAAAAAGAGTTTATTTTCCTGTTTTTTTTTACTCAATGATGATAGATCTACAAGAAAACTCCATCATTATTGAGTTTCCAGTATCGTTTTTTTTTTTAAATCACGGGATTCTTCATAATCTCCGTAGTACCCCGGAGATTCCTCATAACCTCCTGCCCTCTTGTGCTATATAGATTCGCCACTGAATATATGAATAAGACATTGCTTCATAGTTCAAAAAAAAAAAAAAAATTGCAAAATTTAAGTATGTCTGAACACAATTCGATAGTACTTAAACTAGAAAAAAACTGACTTTCCGTCCCTTTAAAGTTTAAACATAGATGAGTCATTGAATTATACACGCGAGAACCAATATTCACGCCATGTTAGGTATACAATAAAATTTTGTCCATATTATGACGTACTGAACCACGAACTTTAATCGATAAGTACTACATTTTATTCTTTTCAAATTAATAGTATGCCTCATACTTTATAAGAAAAAACGTACCCGACTCATATCCGAAGAAACCCACGTTAGGCCGCCACATTTATAAACGAAAATATCGTAAAATTAATATGTTGAGATCCTTTTTCTCATTAATTAGGATATGTATATTGAGATACTTTATAAAAGAAAAAGGAATGGAATATCAAATTCATACGTCCGTGAAATGCAGGAACGATACAGTTTGATAAAAGAGAACGTGCATAAAGATTTAATCAGAAAAAGTAAGTGATCCACTACATCAAATGGCTTATGTCGACGTGGCGAATTGTGAGAAGATTGCTGCGCTATTAAGTAAAACATATAGCCGTTAATTAAAGTAAACAATACGACACGAGTTACAAAGCCATGACTTGTGACCTTGCCTTTTGATTACCACTCCTAACACTCCTATAGTCCATCTATATAAACCCCTCACGGATCTCACCTCCAATTTTCCTTTCCATGCTAATTAAGCAACAGCCTCTTATAAATATACACATAAGAAACACTATTAGTAAAGTTTAAAGCTAGTACAAAGAAAAAATTATGAAGAAAGCTACGGCATTGATGAAACAGATCGTTTTGTTGTTGAGCTCCGTAGCAAAGGCTAAATCTATAGCCATAAAGAACAAAACAAGTGCCTTCAAAACACGACTCCTCATGTTGTCTCTTTTGAAACACAAGAAGCTCGGGTTCCGTTCAATTTCCAACAAGATCCACAACCTCTTGGGACATGCAGATCAAGACTATGACCACGAGCAGGACCCAGACAAGAGCAAGGCAATAGTTCTCTACAGTAGTGCGGAATCCACAGTTGTTCATCATGAGGATTACGACGTTCACGAGGACAACGACAAGTATCCTGATCTGAGGCATACATTGTTCGAAGGAGATGAGGATTTTGGGGACTTAGAGGAAGGTCAGGGCAGTTCTGTTATTGATATGGTCCGGAACTCGAAAGAAGAAGAAGGAGAGAGTTTTAAGCTAGAAGATGAGATTGACCATGTCGCAGATATCTTTATTTCAAGGTTTCATAAGCAAATGAAGCTTCAGAAACTCTTGTCCTTCAAGAGGTATCAAGAAATGCTAGCTCGAGGGACCTAGATTCCTATGCTCATATATATATAAAGGTTGGCGATATATATGAAGAAATAGATTCATAATTTCATATTATGATCTTTGCTAGCGTTCTTATTTTGTGTTGTCGATCAAAATGCTTCGAGCCCTTATTTTGTGGGATCAAATATTATCATCTATTAGATGTGTTTACATTTATCATGTTGGGTTAAAGGAAGGATCTGTTTTGCGGAATATGTTTTCTTCCTCCTCTAAGTCGTATTATATATGTGTAAGATCTTTTAAGTGTTACAATATTTATTGAGCTTCTTTTTTATTTTATTTTATTTTTGGGCTTATATTTCACTTATTCTAGTCCTTACCATATTACGGCCATCGTTTCGTTTACTCAAAAGTCAGATTTCATGATCACATGATAAATTCTTTATTTTCTAACTCAGCCTGAGTAACTTTGAACTTAGATTTCTAGGTAAGCATTTTAATTAGTTTATTTTCCACAAACATTCTTACGTAAATTAAATTAATCAAAAAATGTGTTATTTTGCCAAAACACACAAATAACATAATAATAATAAGATTATGGCACGTGTAAAATTTTTATTTTCCTTAATGAAAAAAACCAACAAAAAACAAATAATAAAAAATATATAATTTTTATTTACTATTTTTGTAAAATATGTTAAATATTGTTACTTCAATAAAAATTTTCAAATTTATATTTTTAGATTTTCATATTATTTAAACTCATATAAAAATATTACACATGCTTCTAATATTTGAATGTTGGTAAATTGTCAAATAAATTATACAATAAATTGATTGGATTAACCGATTAGCTCATGAATCTATCCTTTTTAATATATCAAATTAAGACATAAATCTAATAGTTTCATGAATCAAAAGGTTAAATAGATATACTTATGAATATATAATTTTTTTGTTGTTGTAATATCTTATCATCATAAAATAATAATAATAAATTAATTGTATGAAATTCAACAAATTACATAATCACAATTTTTACAAAAAATTAAAAAATAGATTCTTAGTGAAAAATATGTACTTTGCATATTTTGGAGTGGTTAAAAGGCACTCTTTCAAATGATAGATGCCCCTTTGTGCATGTTTTATTTTTTCTTTGGGCATACGGAGATCTATTTCGAAAAAATAGATTTCACCGAAGCTAATTATCATACTACAATATGGATCCGGAGAAGGAAAGAATGCGGTGAGACTTATGTTTGAAACTGAAGATGGTGGTAGATAGAAATCAGGTAAAAGAAAAGAAAAGAAATCGTGGAAACCAAACATCCTTAGGTATAGAGATAGAGAAAGGAATAAAAAATCAAGAGATGGTGACTTAACGGTTGAGTAAGACAATGTTGTCGGAAAGGCCAAGAGACGAGAAATAACAATGAAATTGGTATATAGAAATTTAAATTACTTTATTTATGTTAAAAAATAAATTTATGTATATAACCATCTTCTTTAATGAAGCATGTTTTATAATTTTTTTAAAAAAAAAATCTAAGATATATATCATTAACAACAAATTTTTAAATTAATGTTTTTGTTTAAATTTAATTTATTTTAAATTTAGTAACCCGTCCATCGGACGGGTCCTAATCTTATATATATATATATATACATACATATTTGGTTTTGTAAAATTACAATTTTCAGTATAACCTTTGTAGAAATATAGATGTGTTTGTACGTAAACCGGACAATAACCGAGTAGAATAGATTCTCGCTTATACATAAAATGGAAGACTCTTACTATAAAAGAGTCTCTCATGTAACAGAAACAATTAAGAAAAAACAACAAACTTTACGAATAGATCTCTCTTCTTCTTCACTCTCTCTCTCTCTTTGTTCACTAACATGGTAGAAGAGCGTTTGCTACACTTTTCTTCGCAAAATCACTGAATCGTTTGATTATTCTCATCAATCGAGCTCAGATTATTCTTCGTTTCGTCAAAATTCAGCTCAATTTTACTTCATTTCGCCGATTCTCGAGTTTTGAATCAGTCCGGTCAATATGATGGTCTCCGTTAGAAAATTACGGTGTCACACGGTTAGATCGAGCTCTCCGGCATAAGACTCACCTCCACGTGAAGAATCAGATCGTCTTTCACATCAAAATGTCGTCAATTCTTCAATCAATTATGCGAAAAGAATTCATTCACCGTCCATCCTCACGAATGGCGATAATCCTAGCAACACGATACTATCAGAGGTATTAGATGGAACAAACTTTGCCTCTTGGGAAATTGCAATGTCGATCGGCTTAGATGCTAAGAATAAAATAGTGTTTGGTGAATGGATATTTCCCGAGACCTTTACAATCGCGTATTAGCTTCAGGATATGGTCTAGCTGCAATTTGATGGTCAATTCTGGGCTACTTTCATCAGTTTCAAAGCAGATTTATCGAAGCATCTTGAGGTTTAATGATGTGTCTGAGATTTGGAATGATTTGATGATGAGATTTCACATCACAAGTTTGCCTCAGTCTTATGCATTGAATCAACAAATCTGGTCTCTTCAACAAGGTACCATGAGTCTATCTGAGTATTATACCACATTGAAGACTCTTTCGGATGATCTTGATGGAGTATATTGCTTTATAATGTGTCACAATTGTAAGTGCTGCAATGCAATTTATACGAAGACAGAGCATTCAATGATCATAAACTTTTTGGCTGGATTAAATGATTCTTATGCTGGAATTTGTAGTAATATCATTATGAAGAAACTGGTATCAGCTCTTGGTGAGATTTATAATCTCCTGGATCAAGATCACAGTCAACGAAACTTTAGTTCTACTTCAAATGTTTATGCAGCTTCAACATTCAATGTGACTACACCGGATCAGTATTCTGTTAATGCTTATCAAAACAATCAAAGGCAAAAAAAGATATTGTGTTCTCACTGTGGTTACACATGTTACACCAATGAAAAATGTTCCAAGATTCATGGGTATGCACCTGGGTTCAAGCATAAGACTGTAACATCCCGGTTTCTGGTATATAGTGGGGCATGAGGAGAGCTTAAAAGATTTTATTTGGATACCTATTTCACCAAAGTGCATTTATTTTTTCCGTAACTCTTGTAGTTAGAACTCTAGATTTAAGCGTGCTTAAGATGGAGTAGCACTAGAAGGGGTTCTCTATCGGGAAGTGATTTTCGGTACATATGTGTACTATTAAAAAAATATGTGTAAACAATCGTTTAATTATTCTCTATCAATCGAGCTTAGATTATTCTTCGTTTCATCCAAATTCAGCTTAACTTTACTTAATTTCGCCGATTCTCGAGTTTTGGATCTCTCCGGTCAATATGATGGTTTCCATTAGAAATTTACGGTGTCACACGGTTAGATCGAGCTCTCTGGCACAAGACTCACCTCCACGTGAAGAATCAGATCGTCCTTCACATCAAAATGTCATCAATTCTTCAATCAATTATGCGAAAAGCATTCATTCACCGTTCATCCTCATGAATGGCGATAATCCTGGCAACAAGATACCGGAAATAGTACACATATGTTTGTTTACCATTGTACGTAAAAGAGAAACATACACGTGTGTGTGTGACATGTGTCCTCATCTTGAATTGTTTAATGCTATGTTTCCTTAGATCTATTTCTCTTGAATTGAGAGTGTAAAGATCTATTTCTCTTCTTTGCACGAAAAAGAGAAATCGACATATGTGTGTGACATGTGTCTTTCTCATCTTTTTCTTCTTCGGAAACAAACATGTGTCCTCCTCCAAGGGCAACATAACGAGTGACTCATTGCTTGAGGCGGTCGCTTTCTCATTTAGGGAATGGTTTTCATTTTCTATAAATTCAGCTTCTTCGTGATGGAGTTATCTCAACAGTGTGTTCCCTCAATTCTCTCACACCATTAAATCTCAGATTCCTTATTCCTCAAGTTATTAAACTATGTCGAAGAAATATTTTTGTGATATTGATGGCGATTTTTGCGAAGAAACTCTAGGCTTTTCCATTTTTGGGAGGACTGAGATTACATGAGAGGAAACGTTCTCATCAGTATGGAGCTGCTTCTTATTGACGAAAAGGTAACATGTTTTTCATGGTTTCATTCATATTGTTATTTTTGGCAACTTTTGATTTTGTTTCTTAACATGAAATCTTAACAGGGGACGACCATGCAAGGTTTAATATCTACTTATAGAATTATGCGGTTCCAAAACTCTTTGAAAAAGAACTTTGTGTATAAGTTGAAGAAGTTCGTTGTCAACACTTCCAAAAAAGGTTAATAAAGTTTTGGATAGTAAATTAGGAATCACTTTCACGAACCAGATAGTTTTTGAAGAGGTGACAAAAGGAGTGTCGAAGATCGACTTTCAAAATTTTAGGACACGTCTGTTTCAAACTTTTCATCGAATCGCCGACAAGAATGAAGATCTTTTCGGTGAGTACTTTTAACACGTTTAAAAATTACAAATGTTTAATACTCTCCTCTTTGTGTAATTGCAGATGTCGTTGGAAAAATAATGTGCATCAATGGTGATAATTTCAAAGTTAATGCTTCAAGCAGTGAAGAACCAAAATATGGGGAGGGCAACTCGAAGGATCGGGTGTTTTCACACGTCTTTATGGAAGAGTATGTCTCTATGTTCTCCAATGTTTGATTAGTTAGTTCTCCATTGATGTTTTTAATAGTACACATATGTTTGTTTACCATTGTTTTGGCAAATTTCTCGCAATTTCACATATAATGGGGAGACTATTCGTGTCTCCTTATGGCAGAATATTGCTTCTAATTTTCGTGCATGTTGGATTCAGAGGAAACCTAGCCCTACTTTCGTCCTAATCACCCCTATCGTTAGAGGTACACTTTCTTGGCAAATCTTTTACTAACATGACATGTGTATGTCTCTGTTGCTGTATTGGTTTGAATGATACGTGTGTTCTTACACTAAGTAGTACCGCTGCTACGCAGCTCTTTTTGATAGTGATGTAGCTGAAACTACCAAGTTTATGGCATGGTATATAGCAATCCTCTTTTATCTTCTTACAACTACGCTTCATGCATGTGATATCGTCGGTTAAATTTTCACTTTTGTGTTAACTATGTGGTGATTCATGTTAGATGAGAAGAATGAGAGCATTCTGCAGATCACTTGCGCTTCATCTGCGATTACCAAACTCGAAACAATGATGGTAAATGAGCTGAATTGGTTCGTAGAGAACGAGATACCACATTTATGTTAGGAGAGTTGGTTTAGAAATATGACCACCCAAAAAATGTGTTAACATAATGGTAGCATTAACAACAACAGGCATCGTCCTTCTACTCTATTTCTACTATTATTGATGTGGTGAGGGATTGTGGGTGTAGTTATGTGTCTTGCACTGGGTGTAACTCAAAGTTGGAATTGTCTGGGTGTTCTTTGGAATCCAAGACGTGTAAGAAGGTTTAAAATATTGAAGTGCTTAGGTGTACCTTCGTTCCACACTACAATTATAAGTTTACACAAGTAGCAGCCTAACTTTATTATTTGCCTTACAAATTGATGGTCATTTACGTCTAGTTTTTGGTTTGAAGCGCTGGTGGAAAATGGGAACAAGGATGTCGCAACCTTTGTCATATTTGACAGTGATGGCGTTGAGTTGATTGGAAGGAGAGCTCCAGAAGTGTTTGCACACAAATTTCCTGAAGTATAGTAAAAACGTTTAAACACCCAAACAATACTGTAAGTTGCATACATCTTGAATTTTTTTGTCTTCAGTCGCATGCATGTGATGAGTCTTATGTTAACACTCAGACCATCCCAGCGTGTATACTCAAAATCATTGGCCGGACCTACAAATTGGAGGTTAAGGTGAAACCTTACAATTTTAGCGCACACCGCCAAACTTTCTCTGTCACACGTTTTTTGGACGACAATGTTCTAGGGAGTTGTTCGAGCTCTGCACAGGGTCAGCATTTAGAGGAAGGTGGTACCAAAAAGATGAAGGGAAAAGAAACTGATATTGTGGATGGTAGTGAAGAGAATAAAATGAACAAAGGAAATAAGCATTCCCTGAATGGACATTGGCGGACTTGTCTAAAAGAAAAGACAAAGAGCCCCGCTGCATCAACTGAACAAATAGTTTGTTTAGTGCTTTTGTAAAATATTTTTGTTTAGCCTCTTAGATTGTGAATTACTTTTAAAAGTATTGATCTTTTATGTTTTAATGAATAGTGTTCTCTTTCACTCTTGGATCATACTTTTACGAACATAAATCTCCATAAATATTTTTTAAACTATACATAATCAAAATAGAAACAAGATGTGAAACCTATATGTAAATAAAATCTGTGCTATTAAAACATGAAAATACAAACAATACAGAGGTCAAAGAGACTTTAGACCATCTATATTGGTGAGATAATGGAGGCGATGAGTGTCTTATAAACAAAATATAATAATTGTGAGATAATGGAGTAGACTAGTGTCTTAGAAAAACAAAATATAATAATAAGAAATTAAAATTTAACACACCCATACTTTTTGTTAGTGTCTCCCCATAGACACTTAACATTTCCTCTTTAAGACACTCAAAGTATACTAACAATAAGTTAATCCAAAAATATAAACATGAAAACACAAATAATAGAAAGTTTAGATAATAGAGGGGATGAGTGCTCAAAACCCAAAAAATAATAAAAAAAATAAAATTTAAGGCATCCATTCTCTTCGATAGTGCCTCGAATCAATGGCTGAAATGCCACTTTTCCAGAATTTATTTTCGGCGTACCACTGATTTATATGGCGTGCCACTCCAAAATAATAAAAAGACTGAAATGCCCCTCATCTAATTTAAAATAATCGAGCCACGTGATGTCCTCCGGACCCATCCAAGCGAGCTCCGTGATGTCCTCCGGACCCACCCAGTTGTCCTACCCAGTTGTCTCCAGTTGTTCCACCCAATTGTCCCCAGTTGCTCAGTTGTCCAGTTGTCCAGTTGTCCCACTCAGTTGTCCGCAGTTGTTCAGTTGTCCCATCCAGTTGTCCCAGGGTTGTCCCTTGTCCCCTTGTCCAAGTTATCCTGGTTGTCCTAGATTGTCCCAGTTGTCCTCACCAAGAGTTTAAACCAGACACGCTGGATTCGAACTCTGGTCGCGCCGCGTATGCGAGACTTTGCCACTGGGCCACCGTGAATCGTTTGGTATCTCTTACAATCAATACTATATAACATCAAAAATGGCATTTTTGTCATTTTTACCATAAGTGGCATTTCAGCCACTCATTTCTTGAAAAGTGGCATATGAGGCTTGTGCCTCCCCATAGACAATGACATCCACTCTTTAAGACACTCGAATTAAAGTAAGAACAAAATTAATTATAAAAAATGTTTTAGACACCTATAGTGGGTTTTGACAGTTCAATAGAGCTTTATGCTAGATAAATTATAGTTTTTTTGCAGATCCTGATGCATGCAAGTTCCGCTTTTGTGTACTATCACCTTCATTTGCAATCTAGAAATTGGAGTACATAAATTCAACTGGAGTGGCTAGGTGTAAAGGGAATGGTAAGAAAAGACCTAGTGGAGGGTATGAACTAATCACAGACTCGGACCGTATATTCTTGCTTAATTGTATAAAAGTTAAATCAAATTATGAAACATGGTTACAATGAAAGAAACTTACCAAATGCTTTCATAGGAGAATCAAGCCAACAACCAATAAAAAAAAAACCTCAAGTAGTTGCATCTAGATCTACACGGAATACAAGTACAATTCCCAAGGACATGCAAAAGAAGTCAATCTCATCTGCGGAAAAAGGTTAAATTAGATAAGATCAATATTACTTTATTTTATATGTATAAAGGCTACACATGATGCTTTTTCTGTAGTTTAGAATGTTGTTCGTTAGGGATCTCTTATTTAAATGAGTCGTATATTGCATTTTTTTTTCCTTGATTTATACATGCACAATAACTAAACAGATATTATTGGTTACAGTTAGGATGAAAGATGCACAATCAACGAGATTCTTTTACCAAAAAGATTGTCAAAAAACCAGTAAAGTAAGCAACGATATATCGTACACATGGTATTTTTTATTCTTTAAATGATGTAATTTTTTATATTCTTTGAACTTAAAGGTGCTTCTTCTTCGGTTCACCAAAGGGAAGTTAGCAGCTTTCACCTTTCACAAGATCAGCAGTTTTATGATTGTAATTGTTCTATTCAACCTATGTATCTTTTCATCCAAACATCTGAATCAAATAACATCATCCTACTTAAGTTCTAACACTTTAATCTTCCCAAATGACAGGTGGATGTGATAGTTATTCGGAATATAGTACGTTTGTAATCTCTTATTTAGATGAATTGTACATTACATTTTCTTTCTTTTGTTTACACATACGTATTTACTATACACATATTGTTGGTTACAATTAGGAGAAAAAATACATGAACAATGAGGACAGCAATTCTTTTATCAAAACGATTGTCAAAAAACTAACAATGTAAGTAATGATATTTGGTGCGCAGGGTATTTCTTTCTTTAGACGAGATAAGTCTTTATATTCTTTGAACTTATAGGTGAAGCATCAACAAGTGGAACAGCGATGTCCCGGCACGATAAAAAAAATCAGAAGTTTGTCATTCAACCAAAATACTATATATCGAAATAAAGAAGATGTAATGTACATGTTTTTTTTTGTTTGGTAACAGTAACTATGCAACGTGAAAACCCAATCATGGAGTGCGTTTATTGTAAAGCTTTGGTATGGTTTAAAGAAAAAACTGGAGATCATCCAAAAACAGGGGAACCTATTTTCACGATATGCTGTCAACAAAGAAGAGTGAAACTCCCACCGGTGAAAAAACCACCAACATATTTGGAAACCCTACTTGATACCAATTCGACGTTTCGCGTTAATATTCGAGTCTATAATGCCATTTTAGCATTCACGCCGATGGGAGCAAAAGTTGATAATACTGTCACATCTACAATGGACCACTTACTTATAGAATTCATGGTCAGGTATTCCATCGTATAGGTTTACTCCTTCCCATGCGGGGTGAAGAACCAAAGTATCTGCATGGTGATAATGAGGTTTCCAACCGCGTTAAAAGTGTGTCAAGAAAGGCAGGTTAAGAATTAGATGAAGACATTGTTGGACGCTTGATTGCTATGTAGGATGAACATAATCTATGTATGTTTTTTCAGAAAAGCAGGAGATAGCTTCAAAGAATAAAATATAGAAGAGCTAACAAGAAGATTGGTCGACCGGAAAGAGAAGGGGAAACAGTATGGTATTCCTACGTTTAAATAGGTGGTTGGACTGATTGTTGGAGATTTAACTGCTCACCTCAATCAAAGAGATATTATTGTTTAGCTTCAGTCAAATGAAATACAACAACTAAGGGACGACCATGCTTTGGTTATGAGCTTACAGTACCCGTAGCTCTTCCCATATGGGGAATATGGATTCCATACTGAAATACCACATGCACTGACACAAATTGGTGAGCGTAGAAGAACTTTCAGCAGCATACATGAATACTATGCTTACCAAATCCACACACGGTTAAATGAAGGTCTAACTTTGATAAAGGAAGGCATACTTCTTCACCAGTATATAAAAGATGTTTACACATCAACAGAGCAAGAAGATTGAGATGGTTCAGAGATAATCAAGATCGGATAAGAAGTGATCTATACAACAATCTTTACGATGCAATGGGCAAAGGATAGTCTGATGCTGCAAAAATTGGGAAACGGATTATCTTACCATCGAGCTTTACAGGTGGACCTAGGTACATGATAGAGAAATATCATGACGCGATGGCAATTTACTGAGTATTTGGTAATCCGACTTTGTTCATTACATTGACTATCAATCCGAATTGGAAAGAAATCAAGGAACATCTCTTAATATACGGTGGAAGATCAGAAACTGAAAGACCTGATATTGAGTCGCGTGTATTATGAAACTCGATGAGTTACTATAAGATTTAGAAGATGGCACTTTCTTCAATCCGTCTATCGCAGGTGCTTTTAAAAACTTGCATCTGAATGATTACTACGATCGTATTTTATTTTCAATAACACTGATATACCTAACTTGAAAATATCATGTTCTGTACGATTACATACTATTGAGTTTCAAAAACGAGGGTTGCCACATGCCCATATACTGATATGGTTAGCCAAGACAGCTAGAGTTCCTACTCCAGTTGAAGTTAATGCCATAATCTCTGCTGAGCTAACAAACAAAACAGAAGATCTTGTTGGGTTCCAACTTGTGAAAAAACACATGATGCATGGCACATGTGGGAAAGATAGACCCTCCTCGCCTTGCATGGTGAACAAGGTAGGCTCCAAAAAATATCCTCGCCCATTTACTGCTGACACTACGATAGTAGAAAGTGGTTATATCACATATCGAAGACGACATGATAGTCAAAGCTGTATCATGAAGGGTGTAATTAAATTGGACAATCGGTTTGTTGGGCCACATAATCTTTATATGTTGAAAAAATATGAGGCACATATTAATGTGGAATGGTGCAATACAACCAATGCGGTGAAATATCTGTTCAAATATATCACTAAAGGCGTGGATAAAGCAACTATTCTGATAGAAAAAGGTTCAACAATTGCAGCGGAGAATCAGAAAACAGGGGAGGTTGAAAAGGAGAGAAATGAAATACAAGAATATCTTGATTGCCGGTATTTATCAGCTTGTGAAGCTACATTGCGAATATTTGCTTTCTACATTCGTAAAGGAAACCAGCTGTGCAAAAATTGATTATCCACCTAAAAGATCAGCAAATGGTATCTTATAGGAGAATAGATAAGCTAGAACATGTCCTTGCTAGATTTGGTATAGAGAAGATGATGTTTACTGAGTAGATGGAGATTAATCAGAACTCGCCGGAAGCTAGAAAGCTCACATGTGTGGAATTTCCTAAATATTATGTTTGGGACTCACAGAACAAAACATAGCATCAAAGAAAATCCGGCAACACGATAGGGAGAATTATAAACATTCATCCTTCTCAAGGTGATTTATACAATCTTAGGATTTTGGTGAATGTTATCCCAGGTGCAATAAGTTTCGAAGATCTGTACACAGATAATGGGGTGGTGAAAAAAACTTTTAAAGAAGCGTGTGAAAGCAAAGGCTTATTAGAAAACAACATGGAGTGGCATAAAGCTATGTCTGAAGGTAAGTCATAGGCGCTAAATCAATTAAGAAATCTGTTTGTCCTTTTGTTGTTGTACTGCGAAATAGCTAACCCATTAGGTTTATGGGAATCAAGTTGGGAATCAATGTCCGAAGATGTTCTCAAAAAGCAACGTAGAGATTTTGGGGTTCAAAACTTGCATTTGAACAAAAAAGAGTTGAAGCAATATACCTTGATCGAAATTGAGAAACTTATGCGCCAGCATGAACGCTCGCTTACAGACTTCAAAGGAATGCCTACACCAGAGAAAAAACTACTCAGAGAGCTAGGCAATACTTTACTCAAACAAGAGTTACAGTATAATACAATTGAAGAAAAGCGTAAACATGCCGAGCTCCATCAATGTCTTAATAATGAGCAGAAGATTGTCTACGATGCAGTACTCGAATCAGTAACCAAAGGTTTTGGAAAACTATTTTTCCTCAATGGGCCTGGGAGTACTGGTAAGACTTATGTATACATGACAACAATCTCACGACTAAGATCAGTAAAACAAGTAGTTCTGCCAGTGGTGTCATCAGGCATTGCTGCACTACTACTACCAGGAGGCAGAACAGCACATTCCCGTTTCAAAATTCCATTGCTCTTAACTGAAGATTCTATTTGTGACATAAAGCCTGAAACATTCCTTGGAGAATTACTTATAAGAACAGATTTGATCATTTGGAATGAAGCACCGATGACTCACCGACATGCGTTTGAAGCATTAGATTGCAGTTTAAGCGATTTGATATCTACTTAAGATCCTAGTGCCATGGAAAACGTTTTTTTGGGGGGGGGGGGGGGGGGGAACTGTCTTGCTAGGAGGATATTTCCGGCAAATCCTACCTGTCATAACCCAAGGAACACGAGCAGACACCATTCTTGCATGCATAACTCAGTCCTACATATGGCAGGCGTGCACTGTTTATACTTTGGAGAAAAACATGAGACTAAATGAATATGATATTAGTTTTGCGAAATGGTTGCTTGCTGTTGGCGATGGAACTGCACTAGAGTACAATCCAGTAGTAGGGGAAGCAAGTGACGATGGACAGACTTTGGTTATTGATCAACGCTTTAGAATGCAGGCAAGTGAAAACTCATTGCAACAAATAGTGGAGACAACAAATGTGTTTCATAGAGACTCAGAAGCTAGTGTTGATCATGGAGACTCAAACACTGTCATTGATAAGTTAACAAAGACTGCTATACTCACTCCACATAATGTAATAGTTGACAAAATCAATGCATACATGCTATCAGCACATGCCGGAGAGGTTAAAGAATATCTAAGTTATGATAGTATTGGCAAGGCTGAAACAATTAGCGTTGACTTTGAAGCTTTATATCCTATGCAGTATTCGAACTCATTAGAGTATTCATAATTGCCTAAACACAGATTACAGTTCAAAGTAGGTGTCCCTGTTATGCTCATGAGAAACTTAAATCAAAAGGAAGGTTTATGCAATGAACAAGACTTATAGTGACGCATTTGGGAGAATGTTTGATTGAAGCAGAAATAACCACATATACACATGTTGGAAACAAAGCCCTCTTGCCTAAGATTATTTTGTCCCCGGTAGTATTAGACCATCCTTTTACTCTCAGAAGGCGCCAATTTCCGATTAAACTATGTTATGCAATGACAATAAACAAAAGTCAAGGACAAAGTTTGAAGTCAGTCTTACTTTATTTACCAAGACCAGTCTTCAGTCATGGGCAGCTTTATGTAGCTTTGTCAAGAGTTACGTCTCCTCAAGGCCTAACCATTTTGCAAGATAGAGATGAAGAAGAAAATGGCGTCAAAAACATTGTCTATAAAGAAATATTCAAAGATATCTCCTGAAAAAGAGGTATTAAAATAATTGAAACAACTTCAAATTGTCAAATTTATGAGTTTATAGCATATTCTATCGTTTACTAATATAGTAAATTCTATGCAGGGTAATCTATAACTAGACAGTGAATACTAAAAGTTCCCTCTTTTTGAAAGCAAAAAGCTAAATCGATTTAAAAAGTCTGCCACAGATATATATTTCTACTCCTCACTTTCTATGTTTTGTTCGCATGATATATGTGATGTTCATATATAAGTAACCGCGTTAACTAAAATACATTTCTGTCTATAAGAAAACATATTGGTGTATAGATTTCTTAAAATAACTTTCTGAAAACTAAAATTTAACAACTTAGTGTTTGGAATTTAATGTTAAATGACATACATAATTATAGTAGATCCTCTGGAAAATCAATAACAACATTTTCAGCCGCAAAGATTATTTCTAAATATGACTCTCTACTTATTAATTAATTTCAAATAATTCCTTCAACCTACTTATCTCTTCTTCTTTTTTGTTCTAAGCGCTGTTTAAGGTTATTAATTTCATCACCCATTTGTTGCATTGACACACGAATTGACTCCAAAGCAGGAATAGCAATACCTCAAAAATGGAAAGCGTCACCAACTCGGATTGTTAATATTCTAAGCTCCTCTTCGACTGCTTAATCCCATAATTTAAGAAGGTGTTCACCAGCATCCTACTAACAATTCCTCAAACATTTATTTCACAAAAACAGTAAACATTCAAATCGTGAAATAATTTTACCTCACTTATTGGACACTTTTAGTATTTCCTATTGTTATTTACTATAGTGGTAGACACCTCAATCCGGACGAATTGACCACATAAAAATTACCATTCTCTCTAACATCGAGATCACCCAAACTTGATGCCGAGTCTGAACTGTTGTTACATCTTTCAGGACAATTAAACATTACTATAACTATATGAAGAAAAAAATCAATCAGAAATGCTATTCCCTAATTTGAACACTAATTCCTGAGTTGCTTAACCGTATATCTATAAATCGCTAATTAGGTTTACCTTTATAGGTTTTGGAGCTAAACCCATAAATCTTCAAAATATATATCAAAAATCGCCGATAAATGAGTAATAAAATCTATTTTCTCATTCTTTCTTCTCAAACTTAATTTTTACTTGTGTCGAAAAAGGAGAAAATGAGAGTGATGGAAGATAAAAAGAGATACTAATAAAACTAGTTGACAAAAAGAGTAAATTGATCACACGTGTCTCTTATACATTTTGTTATCTCCTACGTAGTGTCCAGAACCAAGATAATAAAGTTAAAAAAAATCTAAATGGGTATGTGTTAAATGTCAGGCGCGATTCAGTGGAAATAGAGAAACAGACACATGGATATGTGACTTATTAGGTTATGTAACCGTGTTAATGTTCCTGCACTCTTAAAGTCTTTGGTTGGAAATACTTTCCTATTCTTGGTTAGTATCGATAAATAAAACATTAAAATTCTCTCGGTCCAATCTAAAACTATTTCAGAATAAGATATTGAATTTACTGAGAAAATTTATGTGGATCAAGTAAATTTTATTTACAAAAAAAAAAGAGTTTAATTTTTATTTTTATCTACAACAACTACATTAAAAATATACATATTATTTTGATTATATAAGAAATTATTTCTGGTTAATTTTCACTCCACTACTTTTTCTAAGGGATGTTCTGACACTGTTGAGTTATCTGACAAAACCTCGTCAGCTAAGAAGTCATGTCTTGCAGAAGATGACGTGAAGGAGAAATTCGAAGAAAAGTTTGGTGAACTGGAAAAATCTAAAAAATAATGTTTTTTAACAAGCGTTTCTCTTTCTATTCTCAACTTAACTCTTCATTTTATATGTCTGTTTTTATTTTAATCTTGCATTGAAGTTAATTCCAAAAGAATTAATTTAGAAAAACTAATAATAAAAGAATTTTATGGAAATTTTATTTCGATAACTGTTATTATCATTCTATTTATTTCAATATAGTACATCAACGTTTAATTATATTTCTAATCATTTTCTTGGAATTACTAAAACTATTATAATCTATGGAAACATGTAGCTTAAAGAATAATGATGATTTTTTATATTATTTAAATATTATTTGTGCCTTTTCATTTGTCAAAGAGAAACCGCCTACTTAAAAAATCATGTCTTATTAGTGTATGTTTCCGAGGGGTTATAAAAAGTTGAAAACCTTTATTTGCATCTTTATCTCCTTCTCAATTATATCATCTGTAAACCTCAAAATATCTTTAAACATTCAGTTCATCCTTAAACTTTCTTTATCATACCGTTTCTATTTTCAACATATCCTTTGAAAAAATCTGTTTTATCTAACGTTTAATTATATTTCTAATCATTTACTTGAAATTACTAAAACTATTATAATCTATGGAAACATGTAGCTTAAAGAATAATGATGATTTTTTTACTATTGAATTATTATTAGTGCCTTTCCATATGTCAAAGAGAACCGCCTACTTGAAAATTCATGTCTTATTAGTGTAGGTTTCCGAGGGGTTATAAAAAGTTGAAAACCTTTATTTTCATCTTTATCTACTTCTCCACTGTATCATCTGTAAACCTCAAAAAAATCTTTAAACTTTTCAGTTCATCCTTAAACTTTCTCTATCATACCGTTTCTATCTTCAACATATCCTTTGAAAAAATCTTTTTTATCCATAAAAAGCTTTTACATCATGGAGTCAGTAGGTCAATCTTCCCAATCTAAACGACAAAAGATTGTAGAGACTAGGAGTCTTGAATCTCTACCTGATGCAATTTGGCTCGGAATCCTCTCTCAAGTAGCAAATAATTCTTTAGCTGATATTCAAATTGTCGAATTGATGTCTAAAAAGTTTGGAGTGCTTGCAAAAAAACATTTTGTTACGAAGAATCTACCTCTCCTT
The DNA here is from genome assembly GCA_028015245.1 of Cardamine occulta. Classification (NCBI taxonomy): domain Eukaryota; kingdom Viridiplantae; phylum Streptophyta; class Magnoliopsida; order Brassicales; family Brassicaceae; genus Cardamine; species Cardamine occulta. The sequence goes on along the minus strand of CM051383.1, from coordinate 6,215,076 downwards.
CAAGTTCCTTTCTTAACAAATTTTCATGAAGTTTATGTTAAAAGATTTTTCAAGTTCATGAAAAGATGTCGACAATGTGGAAACCTTGAGGCTATTTACCGGAAAGGTCTCATCAACTACTTTCATAAGACCAGCCATGACCAGCAACGACAAAAAGGATTAGATCAAATGAGAAAAGCCGTTAAGGAAAAGCACGAAGAAGCGAGGTACGCCCTAGGATTGATTCTTCTTTGTCTCGGAGGGGTAAATAGTGATGAAGGCCTTAGTATTTTATCTCCTTTGTTAGTAGGGGGATAAGCTTTCCACCCTCCGAGCAAAATTCGAGAATTATAGTCGAAGAGTCTAAGATTCTTGGTCGTGGTGGGGGAGAGTTAGAGGAACCGAGATTAAAAGAACATACTCTAAAAGAGTATGCCATTGTGATGGTCAAACTCAGTTTCAAAATCAGGGTTGGTGTCTTAATGGTTCGGATAGAGATATACCAGTTAGAGAAGCTTGTCCAATTTGTGTTTGGGATTATGAAATCTCTACATTGTCCGGTTATCTTTAAATTTAGATTTCATTATGATATTATATCGATTGTACAAGATGGTGATAAAAAATTAACTTTTTGACTTTTTATTTTACTTATGAAGTAATTAGATTTTTAAATTTTTACACTCGAATTATATTACTTACATGGACTTATGCTACGGATACATATAGGTTACAACAATCGAATGATGACTTTATAGTATTCAATTGTTAACCACATATATATTATTTTATATTTATTAATAGCCTAATATATATGATTAATTATTATTAATTGTTACTCGTGTATTTACATATGCCAAACTCAAACCGAGTCTTTGGAAATTCACGTCTGTTAGGATGTTTTTTCGAGGAGTTATAAAAAGTTGAAAACCTCTATTTTAGGTTTATCTTCATCTCATAAACCATTATATCATCTGTAAACCTCAAAAAATCTTTAAGCTTTTTAGTTCATCATGGAATCAATAAGTGAGTGTTCTCAAGGAAAACGACAAAAAAATAGAAGAGCCAAAAACAATACTTTCTCTACCCGAAGTTCTTTTGCATGGAATCTTTTTCGATGTAGAAAACCATTCTTTATCTGATATAGCAAGTGAGAACTGGTATCAAAACGATTTGGAGAGATCGTGAACGACGGTTTTGTTAGAAAGAATCTTCTCTCCATGAAGTGCCACTCTTTCCTCTTCCTGATGAAATGTATTGCAAAAGGTTTTTCAAGTTTATGAAACTATGTCGGAAGAGTGACAATCCTGAGGCTATATTCATGAAAGTTCTCATTAATTTCTTTCACACAACCAGCCATTAACAACAACAAAAAAAAGGGAAGGATCAAATGGAAAAAGCGGCAAAAGCAGGGAATGAATTAGCTAAATTCACCCTAGGGTTAATACTTCTTTGCCAAGGAGATGAAGACATCAACAAAGGTCTTGATATTTATCTCCTTTGCTAACAGGAGACTCTCTTTCAACTCTTAGACAAAAATTCCGAGGATTTCGACAAGAAATTGAAAACGCTTGGACGTGGTGGGGGAGGGCCAGAGGAAAGCTTCTTAAGAGTACATACTCTAAAAGAGAGTGCAATTGCAATGGTCGATCTCGGATTCAACACTGGGGTTGGTCTAATAATGGTTCGGATATGGATGTACATGGTATGGATGCTTGCCCAATTTGTGTTTGGGATGATGAATTGTATAAGTTAACTGAATATTATTAGTCTATATAAGGTTTAGTTTTGAAATATCTAATGTACTTGATCTTCCATATATCGATTCATTGCAATATTTTCAATCTAATAAATGTGTGTATATTAATCACAAAATATGGAGTATAAGATCATTAATTATTATAAATAACGAAAAATCTTTGAAAATGTTCCGATTAATTTTCTGAAATATCTAATGTACTTGATCTTCTATATTTCATTTCCTTGCAATATTTTCAATTTAATAAGTGTGTGAATATTAGTCACAAAATATGGAGTAAACGATTATTAAGTATTATAGATAACAAAGTTATTTGAAAATATTCCAATGCATCTCAAAAAACGTTTATCCAGATTATAGATTTTGCACTCTTTTCATAAATGATTTATGTGGAAGATATATATTTAAATATATGTAGTTGATATATATACATAATTTTTATATATTATATGTACTCGAGATGGCATTCACATCATATAACTTTGATATGATTACGATTGGACTTAAACGTGTACAACAACCATCCGTATCCAACTACCCCATATTTATTACAAATTTTGAAAACTATACCTAATTTTACATGTTTTAAAAAATATCTTTTTTATAATAATAAAAAACCAAATTATCCTTATTTATTATTTATTTAATTATAAAACAAAAAATTTTAACCTTTAATTAAAAATTAAACATTTAATTTATTTTAATAATATAAATAAAAATTATAATTAATTTAACTTTATTTAAAAATTATTTATTTTGTTATGAAACTAGTATCTATAAAAAATAAATCATAGTTAAATTTTAATTAGTTTATTTTTGCAAAATAATTAATTTTTAAATAAAGTTAAATTAATTATATATTAAATATTTAATTTATTTTCAATAATATAAATAAAAATTATAATTATTTGTTTAAAATTATCTTTTTTTATGAAACTAGTATCTATAAAAAATGTTGTTATTTGTTGGTACGCATTATTTCTGTTGCTTAACTTCTATCATCAAAGATAAAAAAAATATGGTTGATCCTGTTAGAGATTTGCATCCAAAACGTTCTAGATTTGTAATAATGGTTAAAGTGATAGTCAAGTGGAGGAAGATTGATTGTGTCGACAACACAACAGAAATTATCTTCTCTGATATGTTTGTGAGTCCATCTCAAAATTTCAATTATGTTTTTGTAAGGAACAATCGTTTATTTGTCTTTATTTGATTATTTTTCTAAATCTTTCAAGGGTGATAAGATACAAGTAACGATTCCACAAGACTTGATACAACAATTCGATCATCACTTCGACATCGGTGTTTGGAAATATTTACAAAATTTTGAAGTTCATACAGAAAGAAAAGAAATTTGTATCACAAAACACATCCGCCGTGTTATTTTTTGTGAAGGAACAATTGTGAAAAATTGTCCAAGAACTTGCGATTATCAATTTTTTTATTTTGCAACGTTTGAATCTGTTTTAAATCACAGTTTTTCATCTGCAAATCATTCAATAGGTAATAGTATATATTAAATCCATTAACTAACTATTATTTTTAAATATTTGTCCTGTATTCCATTTTTACTAACTATATGCGTATAAAATTTCATATTTATATGGAATCATTGATGATGTTGACCCTATTTTCACTTATGAAGATGATCCATATGAAGAGTTATTTGCCGAAAAAATAAGAGTGATGAAGTTTGTTCTCAAAGATATAAAGTGAGTATGACAATATATGTTGTATCTAAATTCAGTTACACAATGTAAATTGTTTTTTGTTTTTAAATGATTTACAATTGACTGTGTTGCTATGAACCAACTTGCTGATTTGTTGAATGAAAAGCGGCAAACTCGGCCTACAAATAACGTTCTTACTGCTTTTCTTAGGTTCTGGAGGGTAAAATATAAAACAGGTACAGTTAAATTTATCAATTAATTTTATTTTTAACACTACAACAATTTTAACAGTTTAATGCTTGATTTGGGCATCCGGTTAAAATATATCTCCTTGATGATCAGGTTTTCAAGAGGTTATTAATGTTTCTAACGTATCTCAACTGTTGTTTGATCCTTCTATCAGAGAAATTGATGATTTAAGATTCGCGTGAGTAAATTTTTGGTTACTAAATATATTCAAGATATGTTGACAATCGTATATTCTTATTAGTTTATTATGAAACTTCTTAGAATGGCTGAACAAGATTCGGAGAAGATAGAATGAGACAAAAACAAGTACATCTGATGTTAGTAAAGGTAAGGAGATAGAACGTAATCAAAAGACAAAAACAAGTATTTCTGATATTAAAATAGGTGAGGAAGACGTTTCTGATAAACTTGATGATTAAAGAAGAATGTTGATGAATAAAAAGAAATGAGTTATTGTAAATGTTTATTTAAAAAATTTGGAATAGTTATCTAATTTAACTTTTGGTCTTTTATTACGTTTAAATATACAGTTATAGGTTATTCTTTACATTAAGACTTTTATCGATCGAATTTTATCAAACTAAGACTTTGGTTATATTTATAGGTTTTTCTATGTTTGAAATATTGTTTTAAAATATTATAAATTCATTAAATATCTCTGTGTGGAGATGTTAACTATTCTATAAAAAAAAAAAACAGGTCTAATATTTAGTTTCTAACATTTTCATATAAAAAAAAAAAATAAAATATTTTCCATTTTAAAAAAAATTTGTTAAAAAATTTAAAAAAAAAAAAAAAAGTACATATATTTAAATATGAAAAATTGATTCGCTTCTTACAAAGTATATTCTTATAACATCAAATAAATAACTTCATTTTATTAAAATTTTAACCACAACAAAAAAAAAATAAAATTTTTTAAAAAAAAAAAAAAAAAAAAAAAATTTTTTTTTATATTATGTCTGTGTACCTAGTAGGTTAATTAAATCCCATTAAATAAATATAGGCTTTAATGTCTCATCATCAATAATAAGAAAATCAGTATTTCTAATAAACAATAAAAAAAAAATTAAAATGATATCGAGTGAAAAATAAAATATAAGACAAAATCAAAACTATCTTTTCCTTGTTTAAAAAAAAAAAAAACCAAAAAAAAAAACAAAAAAATAATATTTTTATCATTCTATATCTTAGATATGTAAATATTCATGTTATATATGGTAGCATAAAAACTCCGTTTGATATCCGTTTTCCGTTTTGGAAACAGAATCTCTTGAAAACGTATTTTTAAAAATTTACAGTTTAGAAATGCGATGGAAACATCTGTTTTTTGTTTTGGAAATGCAATGATAACATACTTTTAAATTTGAAAATTTAATAAATAATTAAATAGATATGATGTTTACTATTTTCTGTAACTTAATAAAATCCTATTAAGTTGAAAATATATAAAATATCTCATAATTATTAAAATCATAAATTTAAAAATGTGAATGAAGATGATGATTTAATAATTTGACTTTGATAGTTATTATATCTTATCTCTACTTAAACTACTTATATGTTGAATTTCTATTGTTTCAAATAAATTTTTTAAATATGGTTTTGTTGTTTCACTATATATTTTTAATAATATATATATATATATATATGTGTGTGTGGGTTCACGTTCAGCATGTACATGTTTTCTAATTGTTTGACAAAACTCATTTTTTTTGCTTTTCCACATATTTTTGCTTCTTCGTATCTATGATTTTTATATTATGTTTGTGTACCTACTAGGTTAAATCCCATTGAATAAATATAGACTTTAATGTCTCATCATCAATAATAAGAAAACCGTTATCACTAATAAGAAAATGATATCTATAGAAACTAAATCGAACGGAATGAGTATTCAAAATCAAAACTATCTTTACATGTTAAAAAGATACGAATGCCAGTACAAAATAATTTTACAGTAACTCCATAATTACATGTCTTCAATACCAAAGTTGCAACTAAACCTTTAGTATCTTATACTTAAATTTAGCATTAAACTAAGTAGTGAAATAGTAAACAAACAAAAACAAAACAATAGGGACAAAGAAGAAACAAAAGAAGACAGCCCATAGCCTCATATGATGATTTTCATAAAATGAAAAAAATATAAAATAAATATATCTATCTGCAGATTCTTATTTTATTTTTCTACAACTAATATATTATGAATCTAGAAGTTCTCTTTGTGGAAATCAAACTTGGTGGTTGTCTTTCGAGAAAAGTCCAAAGCTAGATTTTTTAGTTCCTTAGTCAGTCCTGGTGCCCCACAATAGAAGACTCCTGCAAATCAAACTCATATTAGTATTTTATATTAAAAGTCACTATTTAATTATATATCAAATAACATAACGAGAATAGTTACCGATTCGTTTGCCGGGGTGTTGAACCGCGATCCTCTTGTAAACTTGTCTCCAGTTAGGTTTAGCGAAGTGGGACTTGACACGTGTGCCCGAGACAACATCAACACCATTCTTAGCGTGTTGTAGCGACTGAAGCATGGCGATAAGAGCCACCCTAGCATCACCCTCCTCGTACACGCTCGTGCAATAATTGTGAAGCTCAATTATTCCTTCCTCGTCCAGCTCCGAGACCTCGTCCATGATCCCTTTGAACCACTCGAACGATCCTTGTTCTCTAGTCACCCAATAGAAGTAAGCCTTTTTTGTCCTAAACCCTTTACTATTACCATTACTGTTGTTGTTCTCAATGTCACTGTCAGGAGAATTCATGTTGTTTATGATGTCCTTGACGATACTGATCATAGGTGTGGCTCCAATACCGAGACCGACAAGGAGAAGCACGTCGTACTTCTTGTAGTCTTGTGCGGGAGCACCGTAAGGACCATCGATGAGGATCTTTGGGAACGGGAGGTTCCCATCTCCTCCGTCTGCTCGAAGCAGACCGCTCTTACCGGCAGTTGGAGGTTTGCAAACCTCGGAAAAGACGGTCCTGAGCTTACGTGTCCAGTCACCTAGAGTGCGGATGTGTACGCTCAGGTAATCGTCCCCTGGAGCGGATGTGATTGAGAAAGGATGCCATTCAAAAGGAGATACGGCTCGGCAGTTCACGAACATGTATTGTCCGCTTTTGTATTTGAATCCTTGTGGCTTTGTCATGTGTAGTGCCAACACGTTCCCGGGGTAAACAGCCACCTGATAAAATTTATAGTGTTAATTCTATGTAACTAAAATAAGATTTATAAGCATTTTTATTTTCTATTTTTAGAAACTAAGCAAGCTCTGTTCCGTTCTATAAATAGTAATATAACTGACCTTGAGAATCTTAACCGGTTTGATGCTTGACCTGAACGCACGGATCAGCCTCTCAGATGCATAGAGAAGGATCGGTACGGCGAGGTACATCCATGTCTATAAGAATAACGTAAACACGAATTGTTATTAACCCGAAAAAGGAAAGAAAGTAAGGAAAACAGAACAATGAGGTTTAAAGAGCGTACCGTTTTCTGATACCAAATCTTTGTGAGGTAGAGCTTGATACCATGGACAATGAGAAGAGCATAAACAATGATGAACAAATGGTGAGAGTACCAAAAGGCATTAAAGCCAGTAAGCTTCTTGAGGAAATTAGGTAAGTTAAGCTTGTTACGACGAAACCAAGGCGTAGCAAGTGTAAATGCTATAGCCATGAGCACAACCATTACAACACCAGTCCATCCTTCCACTCCTTTCACAAACCACCAATAGCTCTCCGGTTGCTCACCAAAGTATGGTATCATTGGCTCATAGGTCTCCTCATCCGCGGCAAGTAAACGAGGGAAATCACACGTTAAATGCGCAACCCCATGGAGCAAGACACCGACAACAATCCCACTTGCAATGACCTTATGGAAGTTGAGATTATCATCAAACGGAACGACAGTACCTAGCTTGGTTTTATTCCTAAGCCAAGTGATGGTATTGCGACAAACAGGTAGTAATATGAGAGCCATGTTGAATTTGAGAGTCTCTGCGCCTCCTTTAGCGACACAAACGCAATAACCCATCACGCCATAGGCTGCTTTGTTCTTGTACTGAATGAACTTGTATGTGAAGAGACCTCCGCAAATGCCAAGCCATAGCATCATGATCCATAGTCTCTGCCAGTTGTCAACTATGAAATATTTGATTTTCTCTGACCATCTCACCAAAGGGTTGCTCTCTTTTGCTGGTTTTAGCTTCTGGCTTAGCATTTGGCTAAGTATCCTGCTGTCACCAATTCGCACAGATTGGTTCGGTGCTTGTAATAGGAGCATTTCCAAGTTTTCGATCTGTTTCAACAGCATCCATTTCATATCATTAACTATAGTAACATCATACAACACTAATGTTCTAAAATGATACTTTTAACGCTTTACATATGTTTCCCCAATATTTAAAAAGTAATGTGACATTCGGATGCCTAGTAGCTCAAGATTATTCTTTGGTTGGTCTCTTCATGTATATATATACTTTACAATTTTTAGTGTTTACTTATGAATATATCAAGTAGTAGCATACACTGATTAATTGGCCTTGTAAACACGCATCTTCGCTTGTCGAGTTTTGTTCGTTGATTTGGTCA
>CM051383.1:6181720-6206720 GCA_028015245.1 Cardamine occulta | reverse complement strand
AAAGCCAAGGTGAACCAATAAGTTAAATTAAAAATCAAGGTGGCCCAATAATTTTGACCGCTTCAGATTTTTATAACCTTGAATTTTCAGGTTGTTTAAGAGTATTTTAAGGGAGAGGGGTGGATTTACAATATATACCATTAGTGATTGAGTGGGTGAAGAAGGTGGACTATACGTACCATGATATAACCAGCATTGTCTGGGTCCAACTCTTCCATTATTAACGCTGCATATTCTTTGGCTTGTTTTTGAATAGTCGAGAGCTTGTTTGCTGAAGCACTAAGACTTATAATCTGCAATTAGTTACCAAACAATTTAAACAAAAATTAATTAAAAATATTTAAACCTTAAACAAAAAGTAATAAATCCTAGCTATAACCATTATTGTTGTGTTCACATGCACTTAAATGGATTTAGTGATGTTAACAGTAATCCTCATCAGATAAAGCCAGTGGGGTTTGCGCGTGGACAAAATTGTCAAGATAATCAACTAAGAATATAAAATAAAATATGAAAAGAAAAAAGAAGATATTTCAAAAAAAAAAAAAAAAAAAAAAAGAAGATGAAAAAGATAAATATTGACTGGTGCGTGGCTCACCTCAGCGACCTCTGCTTCTGTTACCCGTCCATCCTCATCTTTGTCCACCCTGACCAAACAGTGACGTCACTTATTAGTTACAAATCCACCACAACTCCACAAATGATTAAATAATTAATTATTGGTCCTTAAATCCTGAAGACCGTTTGATTAAAATTAAATATTAATTAACGACCATAGTGTTTACGCGTAGTTATATTTATGGGTTAGGTGAAGATAAGAAAAAAGCTTACATGTCAAAGAAAACTTGAAGTTTGGCATCGAAGCTTTCATCTGAGATCTGTTCCCAAAAGATCCTAAGCTGTTCCTTTGTGATTGCATCACCGGCAATGTTATTCCGGCGAGCCAATGCTCTAAAGAGCTGGTCAGCAAAGTCTTTTGATTCCTTGTTCACTCAAAAAATCAAACTAACATATAAATAGAAATATATAATTAATAAAATTGCTTAGCAAGAAGAGCTAATTAAATTACCTAAGCATTCCCAGAACTTGGAAGAGAGTAAGAGGCCGTTGTTGTCAGCGGAGAGTTTATCAAACCGTTGGTCCACGGCTGGCCAGGCGGCGGTCTTGGTGGCGATAAACTTCAGACCTTTAAGGGCGTGGATGGCCGCGGAGCTCGTACGGTCTAACCGGCGTGTGGCAGGTGAAGGGCGTCTAGAGAACACGCTCCGGAGCTCACGCGAGGCGTTCTTGATTCGTGAGGAAGTGCTACGGAAGAAAGAGAGGGAAGTAGAGTTGTTGAGACTGCTCTCAAGCGTCTTCTTGGTTAGTAGAGCCAGCTCTGGATCCTCAAGATGGGCCCCATCTCCGGCAGCTTGTTGGACGCTGTGGACGGCCACGGAGTCGTCCCTGATGTCCAGCGTGATCTCCACGTACTCATCGTCGTCATCACCACCGCGGCCACCGTTTAAGCTGTTGCTTCTCTTGGGGAGGTCCGCCGCGAATCTTGCGTTCTTCTTGGACGCGCGTTTAGGCCGGCCAAGTGGACCACTGAAGGCGCTACGGTCGCTAGCGATGCTTTCGTTATCGGAGTTGGTGTCTGAGTTAGCTCCTCGTAGAATCCCAAGCTCATGGTCGCTACTTGAATTGCCTCGTCTCATTTTCATCCAAACTCAAGAAACTTGATTTGGCCAAGAAAACACACAGAGAGATCTTAGCAAATAATCAATACACGTGAGGTTACTATTTTGACAGAGAGGGGAAAATCTCGGTAACCAAAAAGGTGTTTGATTTTTTTCTATGGAAGAAATTGGTCTTTTGTGTGAAATATTTATAGAGACAAAAGAAAATGGAGAGAGGAAATAAATGGCATGCAAATTGCAATTCATATGTGCTAAATCAGGGAAGGTAGTGCGAAACTATGGATGGACCGCCCCGGTCCGGTCAAAATATTTGCTGACCATTTATTTTGACTTTTTTTTTCTTTTCATTTCATTCGTTTTTTGTTTGCATATTTCTATTCATCCCCACCGAGTCATTTATACATTTCAACACCAACTCGTTATTACTTTTTTTTTTTTCTTCAGCGTTATTTATTTATATTTAATTACTCCGTGTCAATTTTCATGGAAAGAAGAACGACTAATTAAGATTTACTTAGGTTGTAATTAATCATCTTTTTACATAGCAATCATACAAAAAAATAATATTTTGCCTGTAGGGATTAACTCTAGTATCTATTCTTTTCCAAAAGTCAATCTATAATTGATAATTCATTTTGGAACGCATATTCATGGCACGATATAAATATGTTGCTTCCACCGTTTAACTTGTAATCTGTATATGTTTCCAAATATATAACTCACCTACTGTTATAGGCTGACAATGTGAGATGTTGTATCGTTTTTGAAATATTTTTTATTTCTATTAATAAAACACTAATTAATTTACAGCATTATGCCTTAGGTTTAGTAATTTTAAGCATATAGTAATGAATGAGTTGACTTTTTTTCACAAAAGAACATCGGAGATCTTTAGAGAAGGAGCGCAAGCTTTATCAAATATACAAAACGTACTGCATGATAAAACAGATGTGAACATTTAGACATTTAGACTTCTGTTAATGGTTAAAATGAATGCTAACAACTTTTGGGTTGGGATTAAGTAAGTTAGCTTTTGATCATGAAAATTCCATGTATATGGGTCACAGGTAAGGGAAGGTCAATCGAATGATCGACCCGGTCGTTGACAAGGTCTGACCCAAGGTAGATATATGTTCTTTGATCAAAATGTTTGAGACATTATATATGGATGAGAAGAACCTAGATGAACGCGCATGTTAAATAAGTGTAAAATGCATAAGATATTTGGTGAACAATTTAAGTATAACCGAGTACACGAGTAAGATTGTAGTAACGCGCAAATATACCATGAGGTCATGAGCCTTTAATTATGGATAACGATATACGTACGTATTGAGCGGTTCCTAGGGATGCGAAAAACCCGAAGCAATATTAAAAAAAACACATCTCAGTTCATATAACCAAGTAAATAAATAAAAACTAGAGTACAAAACAAAACATTAATTTTAAAACTTCATTTTTTTATTTTCTGAATTCATATTTTCTACCTCAAGATTTGCTTCATTGCTATGATATTCATTCGTATTTCTACCCATTCAGTTCAGAGCGTGTACAATAGTTAGATACTCAAAATGGATATCTTAATGTTAATATATTAATAATTTAAATATTATTTAATTTTTAATTTAAAAATAAAAAATGAACCAATTAAAAAAGAACAAATATCAAATAAGTTTCTAATTAAGAGACTTGGATCTCTCAAATGAGAGATCATCTCTACTTCTCTCCTTTACATTTTAATTTTTTTTCATAATTTTAATAATTTAAATATTATTTAATTTTTAATTTAAAAATAAAAAATGAACCAATTAAAAAAGAACAAATGTCAAATAAGTTTCTAATTAAGAGACTTGGATCTCTCAAATGAGAGATCATCTCTACTTCTCTCCTTTATATTTTAATTTTTTTTCATAATTTTAATAAAAAATCTTTCATTGAGAGACACAGAGTACCTAAGACCATCTCCATCGGACGTTTTTTAGAGTGTCTTTACTATAAAATATATTAAAAAAAAATCAAACAGTAGAGACCCAGTAGAGATCCGGTACGTGGCAAGTTTTAATTGGAAGGTTTTTTTTTCTTTCTGCGAAATTTTCTCTCTCTCTCTCTCACTCGACAAACTGAAAATATTTATTCTCTCTCGACAAAAATCTCTCTTCATCGATCGATTGAATCATGGTTAGTTCTTCTTCTCTCATCAATTGAATCTTCATCTTCGATTCTTGGAGTTTTGGAAGCTGAAATTTGGTGAAATTGATTGAATCTTCATCTTTGATTCTTTTATTCTTGTTCTTCATATCTCTTTGTTCGATTGAAATTAATTAAAACTAGCTTTGGATTCTTGATAGATGAGATCGATCATGTTGATTTGTTGTTAGATTATCAAGATTCTTTAACTTTGAAATTGATTTCAAGTTTTTTGCATGTGTGTTAATCTCTGAAATTACTTGTTGCTAGTGATTGCTTAATTTTTGGTTTCGGTTTCGGTGACTTCTCTTTTTGCTAGGTATGGGATTAGAGGAGATTGGGTTTGCAGATCTTGGTGTTCGATCCATGCCGGGAGAACTGTAGCAGGTCAGGCTTGGCGGTGAGAAAGGCTTGGCGGCAGAACCGATTACTCCAGTTAAAGAGCTCGATCTCGCCGGCGTAGCTGCAAAGCCGTTCTTATAATCTCCGGCGTTAGTGGATGTGTTACCTCGGTTACGTTGACGGACCAGTTCACTAATGGAGGATGGTTTAGTTAGTGGGTGTCTTAAATTAAAAAAATTATAAAATTTAATATTAATTATTACTTAAACACCCATTACAAGTTGTCTGATGAGATGCTCTAAGAGCATCTCCAAAAGGAACTCTTAAGTGAGGTTCTTAACATTAAAAAAATAAAAATTAATAGTAAATGATGAGAAAGGATTAAGAAGCACCTCTTAAATATCTAAAATAAAAACCCCAACCCCAAATGCCTCATACTTTAAATTAATTAGTTCAACTTTTTCTTTTAATTATTTAATATAATTAAACAATCAAAATATATTAAAAATATTAATAACAATCCCATTGGAGTTTTTAAGCGATGGAGGTAGTCTAATGGAGATGTTCTTAAATCTATTCCAATCTAAAATTTCAAAACACTGCTAAACACACTGCTATGTTGGAGTTAATAAACAATCCTATAACTTGAGTTTTTGTTTAAAATTTATTCTTAATCAGAAAAAAAAAACTAAATTAATTCTGAGACTGGGTGAAGCAAAATTATAATGAAAAGTAATACTCACTAATTGACTAATGCTTTCATTTTGTATTTTCAATGAAGAAGAGTTGAATAGGAAATTGTAAAGTTCTAATATTTACGTACCTTTCTACTTTTTAATTAGTTACTTTTGAAAAAAAACTCTTTATTTACTCTTTAACAACAACACGTTTTTCAACATATGAAGGATAGAAGGTTGACTCTAAGAAAAATATGTGTTTTCTAACAAAATTTAAACAAAGCATGGGACATGAATATCAGAGACGAGCATGATAATATATGAATCTGTCCGTTTGTTGTCTCATTGAATTTACTTACATTCCTATATAGATTTTGCATGTGAACCTCCAGGTGACCAGACGAGATGATTTTTTGCTTAGGATATGCAAAGACAAAGTTTTAATCGTTAGTAGAACTTTTGGAAGGTGAATCGTATAGACGTATAAAGAAGACTAGTTGATTCCATTCTTGTTCTTTGATCTTTTCAAACATGTTTAAACTCGGGGTTTTCTATATATATATATAGTTTTATAATAAGTTATTCAACAAAAGTTTTGGCCAGGATGATACCGAACGGACTTAACACTTTGGCTATTTTATAGCTCACTTAAGATGTTAGACTTTTCTCCTTCAGAATTAGAAGCATTAATTTAGTCTTCTCTTCTTGATTGATCCACCTTCTCTGTGCACATAATGATTTCGTGAGTATGATGGCATTTTTTTCTTTCTGATAGTGCATTGATTTTAAATTCTAACGGTGATAGATAGCCCCCTAGTTTATACTAATTTTATCTTTCTTGAAACTACTATAAAACTATTTAAATTAATTTCATATTATTGACAGAGAAGAAAAATCATTTATGACTATATTTAGCTTCTTTTTTTTTTCTTAACAAACGTGGGACAACACCTCAAATCCACAATACTTTATTACTTTTTTTTGGCAAACTAAAATCCATATTAATTGGCTAGTAATATAGTTTTGATACTTGGAAAGTATTAACGACGATTGGGGATGAACACAACTAGAATAAAAACACAAATTTGAAGGATCAACACTATTTAATGTCTTCACAGAGGTTTTCCACTTGGAAAATATGTTATTGTGCCTTGAAGACTTATAACATTTACTATGTTTTATAAATAAAGACAAGTTTATCATAAACCCAACACTATTTTATGTCTTCACAGAGGTTTTCCAATTGGAAATATGTAACTATGCCCTGAAGATTTATAAGATTTACTTGGTTTTATAAACAAAAACAAGTTTAACATCTATCTATGATATCAATATGATTTATTTTCAAGACGTACATTTAATGAGGAGTTCATGACTCTGTACGTATGATAGAAATATATATATAATTCTCGAAATAAAGATAAATCTAGGAGTACTCCTCAACAAAATGAAGCGGCAAATGAGTAATTACAATATAACTTTGTAGCTAGTTGGCACAAACAGATCAAAGTTGTTTGTCCATGAACCGGTAGCTCATTAGCTTGGACGCCGCCCTCTAGAAAAGTCAGTTTAATGGTATCAAATAATTTATCAAATAAAAAGGAAAAGAGAAAGAAGAGATGAGATGACGACAAAACATAAGATATCATTGGGCATGTAATTACAAAATGGATGGTTTTTGTTTTCTTTGTCCCTTTTAAAATATAATCCGATGACCGATGGTTAAAAGAGGATAAAAGATGAATATATATATATATATATATATATATATATATATATATATATTATAGAACCCGATGAGAAAGATAGGTAGCTAATAAGAAGGTAGTCTAAAATCGTTTGTTATTTGATTAGTAGGGTCCGAATCTTTTACTTACTTCCACTGCTAATGCATTAGCCTATTGCTATTATTGCTATGTAAATCAAAATTGTGGCTACAAGTTCACACAATTAAACTGATTCTAATCATTTACTATTCACTTAAATTTTACATTACTAATATTTACTATACGTCTATACATATCCGTCGTACTATACAACTGGTCTCACTTAAAATATACACTCAAAATTGACAACGATTTTTATCATCAACTTACGGGGCATCTGGTCTCGATTGGTGATCAAAACTTTAAAGGCAACGATGTTTATAATAAGGTTTTAGATGAAAAAAAAATGAGTTACTGGCTAATCCATTTTTAAAACTTCAACTAAAATTACAAATGAAAAACCCTTTAAATAAGAAACTTTAATGAAAAATCTTCTCAAGTAGTAGTTAAATAAACTAAAAACCCTCGAATAAATTTTTAATAAAATCCTTTTCAAATAAGAGATTTTAGTAAAAAAAATCTCTTCCCTTTATAATCCGCCTAAAAAGTATGTTGTTTAATCAATATTGTACGTTGTTACTTGCTAAAAAAAGATATTTGTGTTTTTTTTCTTTAGATTTAAAATAATGTGGTGTTTGTTTTAAAATAACATGAATTTTTAAAAACCGCTAATGTCAATTTAAAAACCTCAAAATCCTGTAAAATATTATAAACACTCATTCCTTTTCATAATTTTATTTTATTTCATATGAGTTTAATCCCTAAAATTATATATGATTTTGTCAAATTTTAACGTTTTATAGGTCTTAGTTATAGTGATTGATTGTTTTTTTTAATCGATTACATCATGTTCTGATGTTATTTTAAATTGTAAACAATAACCGCATTTTTACGTCTAAAAAATATACACCATTTTATAACAAACAAAAATGGAAGAGTATTGATTTGATAACAATCAATATTTATGGGGTTTTTTTTAATATGAGAAGGTTTTTGTTAATGAATTTTTATTTGAGAGATTTTTTCACTAATAATTTTGTTAACCTAGGATGCATTATATTAGTTATATTGATTGATTTTTTTTTTGAATCGATCACATCATGTTTCTGGTGTTATTTTAAACAATAACCACGTTCTTTTATGTCTAGAAAATATACACGCTATTTTATAACAAAACAAAAAGGAAGAGTATCGATTTGATGACAGTCGATATTTGAGAGGTTTTTAAAAATATGAGGTAGCTTTTGCTAATGAATTTTTATTAGAGGGGGTTACTTATAGTTTTAAAATGTATCATTCGATCCTTGAGGTTTCTTTTTATCATGGTGATGGTTTTCAAATGGATCGACAAATACATGTAAATGTTTTTCACTAAAATCCTGTATAATAATTAAAGAAGATATAGTGCGGCTTGAAACAACGAGAAAATGTAAGAATGTAGAACAATTAAATAAGCTTAATTTGTTTTCTTTTGTGAATTTTTTTTTTTTTTGTCATCTAAATATTTCTTTTGATATAGTACCATCCTGTTTCCTTCTCCTTGAGAGTGTCACCTTTTAGAGTTCTTCATATACTTTATCACTTCATTACTCTGAAAGCTCATTGCTTTTGTAGAGGGTGATGGGCTGATTAGTTTTCTTTACTTCCATGGCTTTTATTATTTTTTTTTGTCATAGGACCAAACTTTAGGTGTACTTCATTGTAACTCCTATCAGCTTTTCATTTTCAGTGAAATATTTACCATTTAGCAGAAAAAAAAGTTGCATGGAATTTTAACTGTAAATTACTAACGATTAATATATAACATATATAATTATTTGAATTTTAAAAGATAAATCAATACAAACACGAACTTATTTTACCAAGCGATATCAACATACATATTGTCGAAGATAATGTTTTTCTTGGAAAAGCAACAAATTTCTAAGAATAAGAAAATTTCTTGGCAAAAACAGTATGTCCATCAAATGAAGTGCACCGTGCCTCAAATCATGAATGCCCCCATATTCGGCTATCTAATCTCACATACTAGTTTAAATTGGTTTTAAACCTTATAACTCGGTTTACTAATTCATGTAATGTATTTTTATAGATACTCATTCATTGTGTATTTTCACACAATAAATGAGAGCTAAAAGATTTATTCTAGTCATATGTGCACCTTACCTCACTTTTTTCTCCCAACACTTTTTCGCTACTATTTATTTCATCAATTTCTAAGATACATTATTTCATTTTCCTGCAGCTTCTCTCATTCACGTTCTCTATGCGAAATGACTAAGACTGGACATTGATTCTCAACCCATATTAGAATTATATACTCATTTTTATCTTTCTATACTCGATTTTTTAATGAGCAGTTGCATGGTCTTATTGCAGACTTGAGCATTAAAGCTTTATAGTTGTGAAACTTGTCCGACCATGTTATGTTTAAAGTCAAATTTGCTTCCTAAAAAATCGAATATCATCTTTTGATATGTTTTTAGATAACTTCGTTTTTTCTTTAGATCTCGGTTTTTTTTTACACTAATTTGGCCAATATGTTATATATATGTTTCAATATGTTGTCATCAATTCGTATTCTCTTAAATATATATTAATGTAATATATATATATATATTTTGATTTATTTTCTTTTATGTTTTTGTTTATTTTCCTACTTCTAAATTTATAAAGTTATATCTTTATTTTAAATGCATAATGTTTATATAACCATCACATGTGATACATCATGTACCTAAAGTACAATATAGATGCATCATGTACATGAAGTACAATATAAACTAGAGTCGAACTCGCGGTACACCGCATGTCAATGTTTCTTAATCATTATAACAAATGTTTATATTTGTTTAATATTCTGAAATCAGTTTTTCTTATTAATTTTTAGATTTTGTTTGTTTAATTTTTATAATTACTTTTTTTTTAGTATTTTAACTTCATTAAATTATAAAATGTTAGTCTGATGCTTGGTTTTTAATGCCTGATAAATCTGTGGTATACTATGGGGTTATTCATAATGCCCACTTTGTATTGGCATAAAAATTTATGTCCATACTTCCTTATGGCGGATTTACTTGTACATAATCGACATATCACTGATCAGATTGACATCTCTACCGATGTAGGACGTTGAATACACACTTTTTCTTATTGATTGAGTAATATATGTCCGTTTATAAAAATTCGAAATTACAACATATGCAACAAAAATGGACATATAAACGATTGAACATAAGATCAATTTAAAAATAAGAGCAAACAAATATGATAGAAGAATCATAATTCATACTATTAAAATCGTAATATTAGATAAAAAATGATTGTAGAGAATTAATTTATTACGTATTATTTATTTAGAAAGAAGAAAAAAAAGAAACTAAATATGGGAGTGATTTGATACATGAATAACTACTTGTTGTTTGGATACATGAATAACCCATATATACTTCAATTTTAATAATATATGGAGATAGAAACAGTTAAACTTAAAAGTTTTTGTTATTATATTACATTTATTCAAATCTGAAATTTTAATGTATATATTATAATTTTAAAGTTGAATGTGTATAAGATTTTAAGGTATCGACCAAAATGTTGATAACTATTTTTATTATGGTTTGAGAGAACATTTTCTTTAAAATAAACATTTAAATAAATTGTGATGGATCGACTAATTTCTTAATTGATACTACTTGCTCAAAATTGCAGGATTAAGAAGGAAGAGAATAAGAATGAAACATATAAAGATATTAACTGTTGAGACCCAAGTCTGTTTCTGCCTCGTTTCTTATAGATTATAACAAAAAAAAAAAAGAAGAGATTTGAGCATTTCATAAATTGATTTGTAAGCATAAGTACTTTGTATTGCTACGTAATTTAAATAAATGTTGAAGACGTCAGGAAATCCATGACCTGAACATTGAAATTGCTTTCCGCAACAACCCATTTAACATTTGGAATACCAACTCAAAAAAATTAGCGGACATAAGAATCAAAACATGAAAAGTCCTCCTTGTAGAATTTTGTAGTACTTGGATTTAAAGAAGTTATTTACACATTTTTCATGTGAAATAAATTCCACTCTTTCGACATCATCAGTAAAATGATATGGATAAAATTATTAAAATGAAAGCTTAAATTTCATGTTCATAACACAAAAAAAAAAGACACTAGAAAGTTGAGGAATAAGAGAGGCTGAGTGCTTCGACAAAAAAGAAGAAAGTGTGAGTATAAGTTTGTTTCAAATTCTTTTTAGTTACTAAAAAACGTATAATGGCATGTTATTTAAAATAATTTGTGTTCAATGGAGAGTGTCCATATGTCAATCCCTTAGAAAAGTCATTAATCTATTAGTGACTTTTTTTTTCTTTTTTGTTATCTAAGAATAAATAACCAATGAAACTACAATCATCATCAGTATTTAGCCGAAGGTACAGGAAAATATGTATAACAAACCCTGAATAAACTAATCCGGCAGACAACATAAAATCCCCAGAGTCTAAAAAGAACCCAGAAACCTAAACCAAAACAAGAGACATATGATAAAACCCGATTAAATTCCACAACAAATGTCCTGCAGAACATCTCACCGTTCCAGAGAACCTTCGAAAGCTAATTACTAAGGCAGTTGTGCAAAATTAACCAACGATAACAGAGACCTCCTGAAACGTTCCGTCCCAGAAACTACTAAACCGGGATCGGTTAAAATCATAACAATCCATGCAAAATGAGTATTTTAAAATTTTTCTAATAAGTTAAGTGAATAAATAAAATCAACTTTGTTTATTCCAAAACACTAGTTAAATCAGACTAACAACCTAGCGGAAGCAAATACTAAATAATCTATCCGATAAAAATAGTTAAATAATAAACGATACCAACAAAGACCCTCGTCATATCATCCACTCCACATCCTTGAATCCACGAGCTCCAGCAAGACTCACTCTTTACCTGCATCACATAACGAGATGCCTCAGTATAAAAGATACTGAATAAGGCAATAACTACACAAAAGCTAACATTCACCAATGTTAGTAATCAATAAACGCAATCATATCAACAAGCAACATATGTCATAAATAACAACAATAAACATCCATTACTCCTAATAGACCAATAACAAGAACCACGGAACGAGGACCACTCCAATCCTCAGACTAACCACAGTGTAACACACAAGTACTCACCTTAGCTTTTACGCGGTCTCCTAACAATTCAACCAACCAATCTCCCAAGATCTAGACTTTCTGAAACTTCTAGGGTTTCTTAAAAGTTACCACAACACAACCACAACCCCTCTTTCTCACCCTTCAGCCAATCACATCAATGAAACAACATTCTACCTAAATTGGAAAAATCTAGAAAATAACAGAAAAACTCAGCCTCAAAGATTGAGTCACGAATCAAAATCTAACTGTCCAATTCTAATCTTCCCCGTTGAAATTCAACCCCTAGATGTCCTGAAGCTAACCTCAAAGTTTCGTGATGATCCGACCATAGATGAACTCGTGATCTCTCTTTGAATCCAAGTTGGTCCAAATCACGTCTGAAACAGAGAACCTCACGAAAACACGAATAACCTTTAGAATATTAACTCAAATCCAACTCCGAAAATTGGTACATCTAGGTCTAAGGCTTAGCTACAACTCCATAAAGTTTCGTTACCTTTGGAAACGATCTGCTAAGTGGAACCCCTTTTCTACCATGCCCTGTCAGTTCTGTCTCTATCTTCTTCTTGTTCAAGCTCTTTTCTCTCTTTCAGCCACACTCAGCCTATCTCTTTCTCTCCTTGAAGGTGGCGACGAAAATTATGAGGGAAAACTAGGGTTTCTTCAAATTTTAGGGTTTAAATAGGCTTAGGATTTTATTTTCTAAAATTTCTCTTAAGTCCCTCAACTTTTCAGTCTTCCCAATTCGGTCCACAACTCTTTAAACTATCAATTAAACCCGGCAGGAAGAACTGATTTAATCAACACAGCCCTTAACTTTTAAATACTCTAATTAAACTCCAATTAAAAGGAATACGAATATTACACCTCCTATAGTGAATCCATAATACCTTTACCACTTAAAGACCAAGGCTTCATAATCCAACCAAAATGTCCCAAAGATGACACTAAAGACAAAGTTTGGGATACGGCTAAGTCTGCAATGACTTGAAATGCCTCAATAGAAACCTGATAACAAGAACAGACACGATCCATTCTGACATGTAGAGACAAGGAGCGAACCCGAACCACACCGAAGAAGCTGAACCAAGGAAACTGAGAAGGCAACAGATCGAAACCGGCTTGATTCCAAAGATAACTCCACAAACGAAATGAAAATGCTGCAGGTACAAATGATTAGTCAAAAAACAAGCTCACCACATCTCAAGCCCACATAGGAACTGGTTCCAGGCGGACGATCATAACACGAAACAAGAAAATTGAAATGGCTAGGCTCTAATTCTGGATCACAAAAAAGGATTGCACAACCGAGGGCTTAGACCAAACTAAACCACTCAATTTCTGTTCAGCCAAATCGAAGCTCACACGGAAGAAACCTAGAGAAACAACATATCTTAATTACCAAGAACAAACAAGACTGGAAGACATAAATAAGGGAGAGCAAGGAGAGCTTTTGACTCTGGAAACCACCGTCTCAAACGAGAGTGACGACCCGAGAGAAGAAAAGACTCATTAAACCAACGCAAAGGAGACATATCTGAGGAAGGAGAGAGGATGACCGGTGAAATCGAGGTGTTAGCATCACAGACGCTCCATTGCTCACCAAGCCGGCACCACCACTGAACCACCCTGACCACACCCCAAGATCTGAACCTATGGCTACTAACCTCCCCTTAGGACATCCAAGCCGGCAATAACAACTAAACAAAGAAAAGAGATGGAAAGGGAGACCGACGCGGTTCTTTGAGAGCCACTGGCCATCGGCCTCCAGACATGGAGTAAGCTCAGATGTAGCGGCGGCTGTTCTTAGTCGAGAAAGAAATTAGGTTACATTGGAGAGCCCCAGTTTGATCTATTAGTGACTATCTCTGGTATTTAGTTTTGATTGCATATTGAAATTGTCATTTATATTCCATGTTTCACCTTTATTTTGATAGATAGAGTATTGGAGGCTCTTAAGCACTACTACACATCCGAGAATTAGTTAGAGGTACTTTAGAGAGTGGGTATAACTAGCTGCATGCGTATTTACATGATACACAAAGCAGATCTCGAGACAGTTATGCAACTTGAAGTTAATGAGAGTAAAGGTTCAAGTATTTGTTTTCATCATTTGGTGCAACTATTAACAGATTTTCATTCATAAGGAAAGTGGTGGTGGTTGATAGTAATTTCTTACAAAAAAAAATACAAAGGTACACTTCTTACTCCAATGACTCAAGATGGTAATTTTCGGATATACTTCTAAAGCTTTTTTCGTAGTTGATACTTAAGACCATAAATCATGGGAATGATTTTTCAAGACACTAAGGTACGTGATCCCAAATGATAAAATACTTGCAATTGTCTACGATAAATACTAATCAATTAGGAAAGTAATTCGGACTATCTATCCAAAATCTAGTCGGGAAATATGTATGTATCATGTTTACAAAAATATTCTGGTTCGATTTAAAGGTTGAAAAGTTTTTGAGTTGGTGAAAAGACGGCCAACATTTTAAACAACATTTGATCAGATTGAAGTGTTTAATTCTACACTTCATAGCTATCTTGAAAGAGATGATTTAAGATTGTGGATACGTGTGCATTTCCATGGTGATATGTACACCATTATTACTAGCATCATTGCCGAGTCGATTAATAATGTTCTGTCATATTTTACGAGTTTTTCTGTTGTACAACTCTTTGATGCATCGAGGTCCATGATGACTAGATGTTTTCGAAGCAAAAAAATTGATGCATTAAAAATTAAAATATATCTTATCGTGGAGTGAAGAATATGTTAGAGGTAAAAATAGTAATACTGTAGTAGTTGTTCACTAAAATAATATTATTATGTAATAATAACCATAGTATTGTTTTATAGAGCCGAGTAGATTATGCTAAACTTGTTACTATATAATATATAGATGCACATCAAGTGCAAGTGACAAGTGGATCATCTATACATGTCGCTAATTTGAGAGAGAAAATGTACATGTTGTGGAGTTGGAGAAAATACCGTTTGCTCCACACAATTGCAGCTTGTGAGTGGAGGAAAATCTCAACAATTTTAATGTGTCATCCTTATTATCATAAGTATTTTTTGTACAACTCCTACTCAAACGCCATCTCTCAAAGGATTTCACTATACCCATACCTGAAACTGTTGCGACTCAAGTTTGATAACCCCCTTTGTTTCGACACCAATCAGGTAGACCAAAAAACTCTAGGATTAAATATGCTTTGCAAGTTGCTATTGAGAAGAAAAAGGCAAGAAAGCAACATGCATGTGGAAATTGTAACTTAGCTGGTCATAACCGTAAAACATGTACTTCGTAAACCAACCATTATTTGCTTGTGTAAGCCTATTTCGTTTGGATGATTATTTCGATGAATTGTATTGAGACGCCTATTTGTTTCAATAATTTGGTGTTATTTGGTGTTGTAACGACTATTTTTGAATTAAATGTGCAGTGTATAGTACAGTATCACTGAATGTGTCGTGTAATTGAGATGAATTTGGCCTAGTACGGAAAAAATATCTAGGGTAATAAGAAACAAATCTGTTACATCAAAGTTAAATCTGGGGTAATGAGAAAAAAATATGCAGTAGCTTACTCTAAAATATTACAACATTCAACATGTACGAAATAAATCTATATACTAACGAAATTCAGTCATAACTAAACTTGAAATCATCGAAATAAGCAACTACAATATATGATTAACATGTATGAAAGAAGAAAATCAAACAAATGTCACTAAAACAAAATCAAACAAACCAACTACTTAGACATCATCACGATTCACCGTCAATTATATCTTCATCCACAAGATGAGGGGAACTGAAATCCCCAAGGAGACTGTATTCATCAAACAGCTGATGTGTCATGGTTCAGATGGTTTTTCCCCATAAGGGGTTATTGTCATTAATCAAGTGTAGGTTAGGTTTTATGTCTTTTTGCTCTTGTATATAATATTTACAGGTTTTACAAGTTGTTGGAGCTAAATGAATCAATCAGACCAGCTCTAGATGTTTCATGACTTCAAGAATCAAAGGAAAAAGGAAAGGGATTGACACCTATCCAACTGAAGATCAACCAGATCTGCGAATTAATGAAGTGAAACATTTTGGGCTAGGGATCGATCGATCCGTGAGATGAGATTTTCTAATTTCAACCAATTTAGGATTTCTAATAGCATATAAATAGGGATGTACGAGTTTTATGCAGTTCCAACTTGTCTATTCTTTCCAGCTTTTAGATTACAGTTTTCCCAGCTTTGGGATAAGAAATCTCTTACTCTTCAAGAAGGGCTTTCTGAACCCTAATATAGTTTCTTTGATATTTATGCAATCTTTAAATTCATTTTTAATGATTCCATATATGTCTGAGTAATCCACCAGTTGGGGTTAGGGTTTGATCAAAGAGTTACAATGATTGATTATGTCAAGTTATTAGATTAGTGATCCTTTAGTCTTCATCTATTGTGAACTCAATGTGTATGTTAGGTTCAAAAATCTAGCATATAATCTCTAGGTTTATTATAGCACCAAAAGCGGTTGTTAGGTTATTGAAATAAATATTAGATGACCTCAGTATCCGTAGCCAACGAGAGTTAAAGTTAAGTCGTCTAAGAGAAAATTTTGAACTTAATTAGAATGCTGGCATATTTTGTACGGTTCATTCGAGAGTGTAGTGTTATTGAATCTATGGCTAGATAGTTAGCGCTGCGACAGTATGTTAGCTTCACAACAGTGATTCAAGTTCTAGAACGGGTCGTTACAAATCCCTGACTAGTTAGATAGCTTATCGATCATTGATACATGTGAAATTATTCCCTGTGCTCAGCATTTTCTACATATACTGCTTTTATTTACGTAAAGAAATTGATACCATAAAACTCTTTATTTTTTCTTACCTCTACTCGTTTCATACAAATTTGTAGTATGACTTTGGTCTCTATGGATTCGATCCTATTTTAATACTATTGCGTGTTTTGTGCACTTGTAGGAACTAATTAGGTTTAAAATCGTAGACATCAACAACCATTCTATCTTGTTGTGAGCTTCACCAAAAAAATATTTGAAGCAAGCTTCACCCAAACAGGCTGAATGATCTTGTTCCTTAAGCCATCAAATTTTCATCCCAAAGCTAAACACTCAATATATTTTAAAGAATGCACATTGCAATCTCCAAGATTTTTATTGACTGGTATATTGTTCAGCGGTGGATACACGACGAGACAAGGGAAAACACGGCGAGAGCATGGCTAGTTCACAACGAGGGTGAGATGAGCAGCGGTGAAGGCGAGGCAAAACTTGATATTATGATTTCAAGTGAAGAAGAAGATGTTTTTGGACGAAAATGTGCATGATGTTGTTGGTTTCTTTCAAAAATTAAATCTGATGTTTTTATTCATTTTTATCTTTTAAGTTCTCAATTTTTCTTTAAAAATTTCCTAGTTTTAAATTAAAATGACATTAGTGTGAATAGTATGATTAACTTTGGTTTAATTTTATTTTGACAAAAAAGGATCATTTAAATCAGTCGCTTTCTAGATAATTACTTTAGCAAATTTTCTTTTGTTTTTTTTTGTAATTTGAGTTATTCTAGCATAGAACATAACTGTATTCCCGAAAGAAACCGATCCTTGACCTATACTTAAAAGAAAGATGGAAGTATGGAAATACTTGCTCACGATTAGTGATTTAGATTATAGTTTCTTGTTTTTTGTTTTTCTTTTTGGAAGAATTTCAGATTTAGATTATAGTTTGATGTCTAATATATCGTTAGTGATCTACACAAATCCTGTGAACCTTCCACTAATTAATAAATCCATACGTCGAACCAGAGGCGGAGGTAGTAAGGTGGAAGTTGGGTCAGCTGATCCTAACTAATAAAAAATTATATATTAATTTTTTTCAGTAAAAAAATCTGACCCCATATAAAAATTAAGTTTGACCCCATCAACAAATTAATCTATAACTAAAAATATGTCAGTTTTACTCTAGTTTGTTTAGTTGGGTTCATGTTTAGATTGTAATCCAGTATGCATATTATGAATTATTTAAGATTTGTTTAATATATAATTATTTATATTTTTAAAAACATAAAATTTAAAAATTTAAAAATTTAAAAATTAAACTCTTTGAGATTTATAGGTTATTGTAACAGTCAAAATTTTTTTTTTCTGGACTGAATCATATTGGTGATCAGTTTTTTAATAATTATTTAAATTTTTTATCAAAAAAAATTGTTTAAGATAAAAATTGAAGCTATAATTAAAATAAAATCCAAACTATAATGAACGTATAATAAAATTATAAGTTTTAAAAGCAATTTATAGGCTATTTTTTTAGTATGCTTTTTCTGACCTCAATAAAATAAAATATTGGTTCCACCACTGCCTCGAACGTAGCTAAATCTTCCACTAATTAAATCGCTAAAACCCCACACGTGCAAATGCGTATTCTGTTTGAATGATTTATTAATGTTGACTTCCACACCAACATGTGTTTTAGTTTTGACGAGACTTAATTACGTCTATTGCCATGAAGGCTGATTGTTCTATACGTAGAGTCGTTGACATGATATGCCGTACGTATTTAAAACTAGCCGTGTTTTGTGGACTGAAAAACTATTCGACATCTGAAATTCCGTCCTTCAATGTTTGCATTGTTTTTTTTTTTTTTTTTTTTTTTTAGGGAAAAAAATGAAATAGAAAACATTTCTATCAGAAAACAACTACCCATATTTTAGAAAACCAAAATTGATTAAAAATACAATAAGTTTTTTTAGGAGGATGTATTCAACTAAGCATTTTAAGAGATTTAAGTTAAAATGACTAATTAGGTGTTATTGAAACATAAATTTTAAAATATTTTTAAAATCCATTGTTATTCGATAAATGATTTTAAACTGTACAATCAAATACATTGTTATTGAAAATATTTTAAGATTTTGATGGGGGTATTCAAAAGAATATTTGGAGAGATTTGAGTTTAGATGATTTGGTGAACTTTTGGTGAATTAGGAATTTTGTTATTAATTTTTTTGAAATCTCACCTAAAACCATAGGATTTTGGTCTTTGTATTTTGTACAAAGAAATCCCTCAAATCTCACTTGCAACTTTTAAATAAAATTATAATCATGTGATTTGAGTATAAAATTTAAAATCATTAATCCAATAACTCTAAATTTTAAAAGATATTTTAAAATTTATATTTCAATAACACATAATTTATCCCCTAAAACTCAAATATCTGTAAATACTCAGTCCAATACACCCCTTAATGTTTCAGGTGAATTTCATGGAATTGTCTAGTTAACAATATAAAGATCAAATCTCATGGTTTTATAACAAAATTTCTAATTCACCAAAATTCAACCAAATCATCTTAGATTCCATCTAAAATAAAATCTCACCAAATACTTCTTCCAATACACCCCTTAGTATTTTCTATCTTAAAACAATAACTATCATAAAAGTATTTTTATGACATTTTAACAAATTAAAGCTATGTAAAATACCAATATGATCATATTAAATATATCATTATTCTAATAAATATTTTATTAGATTTGGATACAGACCTAAGTAGCATGAAAATGAAAACGGGTATGCGGAAACGAAACGTGTTGAAACGCGAAAACAATTTTTAAAAAAAAAATTAGAAAACGGGTACATGTTAGAAACATATATATATATATATATATATTAAAATAATATATATATATATATTAAAAAATATAGTGTATATATATAATTATAAAATATAGTGAAATATTAAAATCATAATAAAAAAAATATTAATTTCAGATCAGGAGAGCTTTTGGTAGCCTATCATCTTCTCGTATTCTTCTAGGTTTTTTTTCAGAGTGTTAAACTTCTAAGTTCTACTTCTAAGTTTTAACTGTTTTAGGTTATAATTAATTTTTGGAAAAAAATAAAAATATGAGATATTTATATTTTATAAATTAGCTAAGATTTTCTAAAAGTAACAAAAAACATACATCATGCATATCTCATGTTTTTAAATTATTTATTTAATAAGTTTTCAAAAAGTAAAAAAGTAAATTTTCAAAGCGCAAATAGATATTTCTATCGCATTTCCATCAATTTCTGAGAGTTTTTGTTTCTAAAACGGAAAACAAATCTCGAAAAGAATTTTCATACTATCTAATTGACTAAATAAGAATTTTAGATTGATAAATCACAATAGAAATAAGAAATGGTATCCTTTTTAAAATAGAATAAATAATATCTTTTTTTGTTAAAAGAAAAAACGGAGAAACTATGAAGAAGGGTATTTAACTAATATATTATCTTTTAACAAAAGAAACTGATATAGAATGTAAAAAAAATAATATCAAAGATAAATGGAAAGAGGTATTCGTAGTTGGTGGGGTCAATGCAAAGTGGATTTTAATATTATTGTTGGTCCTCTCTCCTCTTTCATACATTAATGCATTTAACTTCTAGAAGCTTTTCGTTTTATCTACTTTTTTTTTCTTTGTTAATCTTCCAAAACTAATGAACGCAATGAAACCAGTTTTTTTTTTTTGTCAACTAGCGAAATTTTTTTCTTTTCCAAGAGCTCTTTTATACATATGCTGTATATATGTACGTATATATTCTTCTATTATGTCTGCATAGCAGCATATGTATGAGTCTATTTGTAGTTACGAGTATGTTTGATTGTAACTACCATCCATTGCGGTTAAAAGCTTAACCGGGTCAAATATCACACCAAACTGTTCAACTAGACGGTAAGAAGAATTTTTAAACGCACATCAAGACGTCACTAAGGACAGGAGGAACGGGTTCAATCTTTTCAACTTAGTTTAACTGACGTAAGGATGTTGCAATGGGTAAAAATATTCAGCTTGATTCTAGAAAAATACTTATCTTCACTGTTGAACCGTAAGCTTATTTGTCTCGGGCGATTTGGTGTGTAAGGTCTAGCATCGGCTTACAAAAAGGATCGAACATCTGACCAAGATGACCATTTTTTCCTTTAAAAGTAATGCAAGTCTTTGAGCTCGCTTACATACAAGACGAGACTGAGTTCGGTTTAAATAAAGCGAGGAGTCTAAGCTCAGTTTACATAGATGATGAAATTAAGTTTGGTTTATATCTTATGCGATACTGGGCTCAGTTTATATTGAAGACAAGGCTTAGCTTGTTTTATCATAAAACACGAGGCTATGCTCGGTTTACATAAAAACGAGGCTAAGCTCAGTTTACATAGAAAACTGAGCTTAATTTGCATCGAAGGTGTGACTTGAGCTCATTTTAAATCGTACATGATTAAACTCAGTTTTATGTTGCTCGGCTTACTTAGATGTGAGGCTTAGTTTTGACTTAGTTCGATGAGCGGATAATAAATTTTATTAAGTATAATAGATGCATCTCAAAGAGTCTGTCTACATAACCTTTGGAGGGTTGAAGACAAAAAGTAGTTCTTACATAGCAGTTTTCTCTTTTTTTTTTTGTGATACTGGACTCGAGGTCGGGCTGCCTGCGTACCTGCTGTGGCGGGATCAAATCGAACGTAGTTCACTTACTGTCATTCCGTTGTGATGGTGGTGACCTAGTAGTAGTAGCGCTTGAGGTTGATGGAGTTCCACAAGTGTAAGACTTGTTCGGAGGACGATGTCATGAGCTTGTATACTCCCGGTTTGACGACCTTGGAGATCAAGTAGGGGCCTTCACACTTCGCCCCCATCTTGTTGTTGCATTCCTTTGTGTTGTCGAACACTTTCCTCATAACGAGATCATCTACTTTGAAAAACATGTTGTGCACTTTCTTATTGTAGTACTTTGCCACCAATTGCTGGTAGTTTTGCATGCAGAGTAATGCCTGATTTCGTAATTCTTCTGCTTTGTCCAGATTTTCTAGCAACATCTTGTTGTTGAGGTCGACGTTTTCTAGCATCTTTGATCGTCGTAAGGTATATACGCTTGCTTTGGCTGGAGCTAAAGCCTCAACTCCATGAGATAGTGAAAAGAGGGATCGATTAGAAGGTCGTCTTGGTGTAGTTTGATGTGACCAAAGCACACCATCCAATTCATCCACCCAAAGGCCCTTCTTTTTGCCGAATCATATCTTTAATCGGTCTAAGATTGTTTTGTTGGTAGTTTCTGCTTGTCTATTCCCTTGTGGGTAGGGAGGAGTCAAATTGCAATTTAGAATTTTCCATTTGTTGCAGAATCTTTCGATATGGGTAGAGGTTAAATTTGAGCCGTTGTCAATGATGATCTCATAAGGCACGCCATGGAGGCAAATAATGTTTTTCCAAAGAAACTTTTTAACATCGTCGTCTTGAATCGAAGAATATGCTTCTCCCTCCACCCACTTAGTGAAATAATCTGTGAGAATAAGGTCAAACTTGTTGCCATGAGATGGCGGTAAGGGTCTGACGATATCCATAACTCATCACATAAAAGTATAAGGTGCTGCTCTAGTGGTTATAAGCTTGGTTGGAGAATTGATGATGTGTGCGTGTCAAAGTTTCTAAAGTAAAACTAGTCTGAAGAGGCTTCCAACTGCCTCTTTGTCCTCAATGTTTTTGGTATCCAATTAGAAATAGATTTTGATATTGATGTAAAATTAGTGTGAAACCCTCTCAGATTCTTTTTAATTGATTACTTAGTTTTGCCTCTTGATACACATACAAAGAGAAACAAACATGTTAAAGAGTTTTTCTCTTGGACAAATAACTTTGAGGTTAATATGATTAGGGTTACTTGAATATATAAAATTCTCTTTCAAATTTTTTTTTGGAAAAATCATTTAAAGGATTAATGGATCATACTCTCCGCTAAACAATTCGTCAAATTGTGGTTTCATTTTTTCGGCGAAAAAACACAACTATGAAATTTAGCGGTTTGGCATCATTTTATGGTTTTGATAAAAAAATATAATTATAAGATTATACGATTTAGATGAAAAATATACTTTTATCTTTGTTCCATTTTTGGCGGCAGAAGTCATTTCACATTTCTTTCACCAAAAACAAAATTTAACATCTCTGCAAAACATAATTCTAAGATTTTACGGTTTGAACCCAAAAACGTAATTTCACTATTTTATAATTTTGGCAGAAAATTAATATTACATGATTTTACAACTTTAAATATTTTTTTCAAAATTACTATTATGAAACAATATTGTGTAGACATGCGATTTTAAAAATAATTCAATGGGTAACCAGAATTCAATAGGGCAAACCAATGTTAAACTCTATTAGTATGAATATCCCCTTTTTAATCCCACCTGATTTTAGTTTCAAAAAGTATGGTAATGAGTTGAATATTTTATTTGGGATTTGGGTATCTAATGGGGTTTTAAGTTTTAACCCATTTTTATCATCCCTACCTATATGTTACTAATATTGTATTTGGAAAATAAATTTTCAATCATTTGTATCATAATTAGTGTTATTATATCATTTTCACACAAATTAAGAAAATTATATAAATTTATTTTCTACCCTTTATTAATACACTAAAAATGTCTCTCCAAGTAATAAGTTGAAGTAATATGTAAAAAATTAAGATTTATAACCAAAAAAAAAATACATTGAAAACATAAAACGACTTTTTGTGAAATAAACATTAGAATTTAAAACGAGATTCTTTATGAAACAGAGAGTGTATATGTTATTACATTATTTTTCCATTAAGATTAAAGAAAAAGAATTACTAAGTATAAAACTATATTTTAAAAAACTGTTAATCTTTAAGCTGATTTTCTTATGTGTTTCTTAGAATTTGTTCTACTACCAATGCAAACAAACACAATTATAACATGATTAATTTAACTATAAAATCAGTTTATTTGATAAAAGTCATATTTTCAAAATTCTACTAAAATATAGTTAACTAAACTATCGATTTTTAAGAATTCAATTATAACCATTGAATCGAAAATCCTAAAAATTTACTATTATTATGGAAGAAAATATATATATAGCATGAATTTTTACCTATACAATGAATTAAAAGTGATGAAAATTTTATTATTAGTTTATAAAATGGAAAAAATATGACCTTGCAGCTTGCTTATGACGTAGCATAAAACCCAATTAAAATACATAAAAATGTTACCAATTGCAAAAACCGCTAATTTTATACCGCGGCGTCAACAGTGTTCTGTTACCCCTTGAAACTTCTTACAACGTGTCAACGACCCACTCGTGGTGTTACAAATGTTGCGTATTGTAAATAGAATCGATTTGGTTGAGAAGATTATAAAGATATAAGAGAAGAATGTAAAATATTGCTAGATTCGATTTACAAAAGTATAATAGATTAAAAATCTACATGTGAATAGTGGGATGACTTTTGTTTGTTTCTGACAGAAACATCTTTTTGGTTAGATAATTGTTCACCTCTTTCTTCTTTATTTTCCAATTCCAATTAAATGAAGCTGCAAAGAAAAGCAACATCTTGAATCTCAACACAAAACTTATAACAAAAAAAAAGCCGTAAGATAACCAAAGTCAAACTTACAAGATTGTTAATAGGCTTCTTCCAATAGAATCCATGAATGATTAGAAAAACAACATTGCAAGCAATGAGAACATAGATAGGTAAGGCGTGTATTCCCATCCATTCTAATACAAAACTTGCTCGTTTGTATCCATAAACATCAACCTATGGGAGATAAAGAAAGATTTACATTTTTAACATTGTGATGCTTTCTATTTTCGCGGTATATATGTAAACAAGGTATTCAAGATAATAGCAAACCAAACCATAAGGTATATGGCGGATAATAGAAATCCAGAAGCGCCTGCGGTAACACACATGTAACTCAATGTGTATAGAGGCTTATTTAAATGCATTCCTGCAAATAAAATAATGAACAATATATGATTACGCTATTTCGATACAAAATTGTGATTCTACTTAACAATATGATATGTGATTATGATATTGAAATGAACCAGGATCAAGAAATATGCAAAGAAGAGTTATAAGAGTCAAAGGACAATACCAAAGAGGTCTAGTGCCAGACCTAACATCAGAAGACAGAAAGAACGCAAAATCCATTGATTCAAACGCTTTTTATGGTCCTGTAAGAAGTCAATAACAGAGGAACAATGGTAAGTTTCTGTTAAGATAA